>JAXGGA010020491.1:0-18194 GCA_038373865.1 Uloborus plumipes | reverse complement strand
GGGGAAACTCATCAAAAACTACTATGTAACTAAAGTGAAAGCTGAAAACCGATATAAGCAAGTGATAATGTGTTAATCTTTTCTCCTCCCTTGTCCTTCCTCTCTGTCGCTTATGTTAATGTTAATCGTTTGTTAAACTAAACATTTTTTTGTGCTTTGATTGATCTTAATTTGCAAAAGAATGCAGAAAATTTATGAGATTGTTGTTTGCATACTTTTCCAACATGTTTTTGAAGTCCCATTTGCCCCATTGAAGGCCTCAAAATGCAGAATTTTAAAACTTTTTTTCAAATATTTACACCCCGGGGGAGAAACCCCCGGACCCCCTAAAGTTACGAATATTCTACCCCACTTAAAAAAGTTCGTTGCATATCTCTCTTCATATCCCTACCCCAAATAAAGATCAGTTCAAAAAAATAAAAATAAAGAAATAAAAAACAGACACACACATCAAACATCGTGGGGGGGGGGGGGGGGGAGAGATCCTCAAGAAATTAGACTCATAACACACACAAAATTATATGTGTGTTTGCTCAATGCGCGAAACTGTACCCCTCCCGAAATTTTTTTCTGGATACGGCCTTGAATAAGACGAGACATTAAGTATTCATCATAATTTTTGCAAATACTTATTTTAATCTTGCAATGTTGTCTCCAAATTTGCGGAATCGATTAACAAAAACTTCTAAATAAGAATTGCTTAGGAGGTCATTTACCATCCGTGACTTCCTACCGGGGCTCTTCTAGATGCTCCAAAATTCTGAAATTTCTAGTAAAAACAGTTCTGTCTGCTTTCACGCCCATTCTGATGTGGACAGTTTTATTTTGGAGCATGAGAAGCTTCATTTATTTATGAAAAATATTATACAAACATTTAGCTTTTAACTTGTTTATTTGATTTGTCTGATGTAAATGTTTCCATTAGTCATTTGCGTTCGATTCTTTCCATAATTGTGTTTGTCATAGCAAGAAAATACTGTTGCTTTTTTACTCAGCAAATTTACTGAAACGCACAAAACGGGTTTTACAATCATTTGTGTACTGTGGGGGGCCCCAAAAGTTTTATGTTTAAGTACTTTTTATTCAAGGGGGGGGGGGAGGGGAATATTTTCATAAAATGTTCTCTAAATTGAACGCTGTAACTTATTTTTTATCAGTTTTCAGCTTTCCCCCCCCCCCCCCCCCCGTCTTTTAGCGCTATGGTGCACTTACTCAAATGCTTCAGAGTATCTCGCACAGTAAAATTACTATGTTAAAATGTTTTCAAAAAGTTGAAATTTTTATATTTGTAGCTAAAAACGTTCCCTGTCATTTGGGCTGTCAGGCCCGCCCCCCCCCCCCCTAGATTTTAGAATTAATGTAATTAAGTATTTTTGTACATATTGCAATGTTTTCCTTGATGAAATGTATTGAATACATTTCCTTTGCCCCCCGCCCCCGCCCCCTAGCAAAATTCTGAAGAAACAGGCGCTTGCAAAATATTCTTTTTTTGTTCATTTTATATCTTACTAGTGGATATGCCCGCTTCGCGCGGGTTAAAATGCAACATGCAAAATCCAAGAAGGTATTTTTTTGTAACAACAATGAAATAGGTGAGCCTTAAATTGATAATTCATTGTTAATCGTAATCTTTGTTGGAAAATACTCATATTTAAATGTGTTAAATTTTATCAATTTGTATTCTTAAAGGCTTATCTCTATTACTCTATCTATTCAAAATTGAAAGAAAATGGCCATTTTGAGACAAAAAATTTGAATTTTGAGCTTTTTGGATTTTTTTTAAATTTCAAAACCCCGCCTATGTGAATTCTAGTGCATCAAGGAACCTCTGTGCCAAGTTTGATGAAAATCCGACGAAAACTTCGGATTTGTATAAGGAACAAGAATATATATATATATACATCCATTTTTATATATATAGATACTGGAAGTCCTTACAAAGTGCATAAGGGCAATTCTATCTAAACTCATAAATGGCTGTCCGGACCGAGCATTTTAAAAACAATAAAGTGTAATAAATTAATTATCGCTTTTAATACAAGTAAAGCATTAATACTTTGTGGCCCAATTGTATTTGGAGCGATAACAATTCAAATTTTTTTCTGGCAATTATCTAAGCACAAAAAACAGTCCCTGGCTGTCCAATCTATGTCAACCTTAAGAATATTTCAAAAAACCTATTAACACTACATAAATTTGACAATTAATATCTAAAAATAGAATAATGCAACTATATATTTTTTTATGAAATAAGGTCTAATTACGTATTTCTAAAACTTAAAATTGTCATGTAAATTCTGTCCGGAGATTTTTCAAACAGTCCCCTGCCACAAATTCAAAGCTCCAATAGAAAAAATCTGTTACTCTTGCAAATGTTTTTTGTCATGAAGTTTAAAGTAATCAGTGTGAATTTGCTGAAATTGCTGAGAACGGTGTTGAAACGATACTTTGTTTAGTTTGAGAGCCACATTTGTGATGAAAGTATGCATCAGGGTCGTTGCGAAAACAGTCCTCTGGGAAGTGATTTCATTAATGTCAATTAGTTTAATTATGAAACATATTAGTTATTATGTCCACGATTTGTGCCTAAATTTATAGGTAGTCTCGTAACTAATTATGTTCCAATAGTTTTGCAGATATTACGCAACAAAGAGCAAAAACACAGTCACCTGGCACAGTCCCCTCCTAGTTATACTAGGCAGGGGACTTACCCCTATCATGATTTATCAGAAAAACACAAACTTCAATTGGCCCTCTTTCAAACCAAAGTAATAGATTCATTTTCTGAGCAATAGTATTATAATTATACGAACATTTCAAAAAACCATGCCCGGACAGATTTCGTGTGAAAAATGACGAGTTTACAGAGAATTGCCCATAAAAAAAAGTGAAAAGTTCATAACGGACGGAAAAAAACTGCTCTAAGGACAGCGAGTCATCTTGACTCGCGAGAACTAGCGTAGTAATTTGTAACACGAGCGCTCATGCGGGGTCGAAAACGACCCCAGTGCTCTTAAAACGCCCTCCTTGTTAACAAAAATGGAAAGGATTTAAGAAAATTCCAACCACACTCTCACATCAAAGACACAATTGCAGCTACTCAAAAGATGATTTCCTTATCTGGCTATGAAATTCCAGGAAATAGAAACAAAAATGGCTGGGGTCGTTTTCGACCCCGCGAGAGCTCTCCCGTGTTGAAAGAAGTAAATTATCGTAATATGAAACTTTAGTGATGACTTCATTTACTCTCTTGCTCTGGAATTTTCTTTGTAATTTAATGTTGCAAAAATGTAATTGTAAACCATTTTACGAATAATTCATTGACGCAAAATGTAATAAATGTACAGAAATGCTTACGAATTAAAATTTAAGCAGTTAAAAAAAACAGACAAAATCAAGAAAAGATTAAAAATTTAACCGGCAGATTGCAAAAATATAATAAACTTTAAGCTATACGGAATTATAGCTAAATTCGAAAGGATTTACCAAACGAAGAAGTTGCTTTAGGATAAGGAAAACTTGTAAACACCAAAAAATAAACGTTTTTTTTTTCTTTTTTGAAACCTGAAATCAAACCAAGAGTTTTTGAAATTTCGACACCAACGGAAAGCGGATCTTGTTTAACTTTTGTTTTCGTACTTAACTTTTAAATGAACTGAATGAGAGAAAAAAAAAGTTTATAAAAACGATAAAACACTCAAATGAGCGAAAAAACCTCTATCAGAATTTAAAAAAAAAGCAATATTCCCCAAAAAGTGAAATAAGCCAAAAACTAAAAATAAATAAACTAAATGGTTAATACATAAAATCTGAGGAAAATTTGAAGTACAGCTTCCATTTCCCCTTCAATCTTTTTTTTTTTTTTTTTTGAGGGGTGTGTGCAGATTTTGTTGCTGGGAGACCCAAAATTTCTAGATTCATTCTATGTTCTTTCCATTCAAATATATGGGCGATTCTCTGTAAACTGGTAATTTGCTGTCCGGACCGAGTATTTTAAAAATAATAAAGTGTAATAAAATAATTATCGCTCTTAATACAAGTAAAGCATTAATACTCGGTGGTCCAATTGTATTTGAAGCGATAACAATTTAATTTTTTTTCTAGAGATTATCTAAGTGCTAAAAACAGTCCCCTGGCTGTCCCAATCGTATTGCCTAACAATTCAATGTGATATTCCAAAAATCCTATCAACACTACATAAATTTGGCAATTATTATCTAAAAATAGAATAATGCAGCTATATTTTTTTCATGATATAAGGTCTAATTAAGTATTTTTAAAACTTAAAATTGTCATGTAAATTCTGTCCGGAGATTTTTCAAACAGTCCCCTGAGTCAAATTCAAAGCTCCAATAGAAAAAATCTGTTACTCTTGCAAATGTTTTTTGACATGAAGTTTAAAGCAATCAGTGTGAATTTGCTGAAATTGCTGAGAACGGTGTTGAAACGATACTTTGTTTAGTTTGAGAGCCACATTTGTGATGAAAGTATGCATCAGGGTCGTTGCGAAAACAGTCCTCTGGGAAGTGATTTTATTAATGTCAATTAGTTTAATTATGAAACATATTAGTTATTATGTCCACGATTTGTGCCTAAATTCATCGGTAGTCTCGTAACTAAATATGTTCCAATAGTTTTGCAGATATTGCGCAACAAAGAGCAAAAACACAGTCACCTGGCACAGTCCCCTGCCTAGTTATACCAGGCGGGGGACTTACCCCCTATCACAATTGATCAGAAAAACACAAGCTTCAATTGGCCCTCTTTCCAACCAACGTAATAGATTCATTTTCTGAGCAATAGTAAAATAATTATACGAACATTTCAAAAAACCATGTTCGGACAGATTTTGTGTGAAAAATGACGAGTTTACAGAGAATCTCCCATATAACAATTGAAAACCAAAGTTCGAAATTCCTTGAATGATGTGCAAACGCATGCATCAAGACTTCCCACTTGTACAATTGAGCATTTCTAAGTTGTACGCATCTTAAGACTTACAATAAAGTAGGAAGAAGAACTTCTACAAAAGGAGGTTAATTTTCAATCTGTCACTAGCTTTTTTTCCTCTTTCAATTGTCAAAAGTAATAAAATATGGGCACGAATCGCCCCCCCCCCCATATGTTCACCAACAAAGCCAACTAAAGTTCCAAAAAATAAAGTTTTTTCTGTGGGGAAAAATATTGATGGGAATAGATTTCATACTTTGAAACTGTTGCCATCTTAAAATAAGTGCTCAGCTTATTTTTGGAACACTTACAATTTTTTGTTGAATGGTAAAACGCTCAAATTTTTAAGTTTTCTTTCTTTTCATTTTCAAAATTCTTATGAACTATTTCGCATGTCCATTTGTTGTAACTATGGCAATTATAAGAACAAGAGAAAAGAGAGAGAGAGAGAGAGGAAAAGGGAAAAACATGTGTTATAGTCATAGGCGTAGCGTGAACAAAAGTTGTTTCTTTTTTTTTGGGGGGGGGGGGCAACCCTCTTCCTAATGCGGGTATAATACTGAGATAAAATAAATGAAAAAAAAAACATAAATGATATTCTGACTGATTTTCATTCTGATTTTGCAAAACTTCAGGTTCTTAAGCTTAAGTATCCAGAAAGTGCCCCCGACGCTATACTTATGGTTATGGTCATCAATTTCCCACCGCCTTCTTCGACTTGATAGTAAGTACCTGTTGGAAAAGAATTGAGTGGTGCTAAAATATGAGTTTCTTCTATTTGTTTTTCCGTTAGGCACAGCTCTGGGGGGGGGGGGTGGGGGGGAGGGTTGTAAAAGGAGTTAATGTGGAAGTAAAAGGAGGACGAAAATAAAACGTCATCTTGGAGACTTTCCGGGCATAAAATTGTGAAAGCAAAGTGGCTCATGTCAGGAGCTTAGACTATTGAGAGTGTAAATGATGTAAGGTCGGGAGTCCGGGCGAAACCCGACGGTTTCGGTCCGGGGTCATAGGCGGCTGGTGCCCGAAAAAGTGGAGGTCAAAAGATAATGTGAAGGGTAAGGAGACAACGCTTCTGATTCTGCGCCCCCCCCCCCCCCACCCGACAACATTTAGCTATGTTTATCGGATTATAACATTGCTGGTTAAATGACCTTTAAAATGACGCGGAATATGGAAGCAAAAGTCAAGACGGTTGGCTATCATTGATTAGACCATTCTGCTTAAAAGTTCCTCTCCTATGAAAAAACATGGAAAAAGTCCATTTTTTGGAATTTGCCGCCTTTGTCATAGTTAGCTGAGTAACATCTCATTTTTCAATCGATAAATTTATTTTTAACTCATAAAAGTGAGGGGGCAAGACCTTTTAAATTTGTCAGTCGCCCCCTTGCCCCCCCCCCCGACCCGGTACGAGCCGCCTATCTCCGGGACCCATGTGGAACTTCTGGAATTCCCATGTAAACTGATAAGAGCTGGGATACCATTGTCTGGGTGTCCTGAGTCATCGATTCATGACCTTCCGTAAGGTCTTGCTCTTCATGTCAAGCAAAAGGGTATTCTCTCATTATGATATAAAGGGAAAAAAAGGATTGTGGGAGGCTCTTACTTCAAAAGTAGACGGTAGTAGCGGATCCGCAGGTGGTGACTAAGGCCATCGTCACCCCCCCCCCTCCGTAAAGTTTGAAAATTTAAAATTATTCCGGGAGAAAACCGCCGAACCTCCCTCACCGCCCCTCCGCCCTTCCCAACCACCACCAACTTCACAAAAAATCACCTCAAAGGACGTTTTTTGGGACTTCATTTCTGAATATTTTCCAGAAAAAAATCCTTGATCCATTTGGCATCAAAGATCGTCGCAAATTTTGCGCTTTTGGGTCTTCAGTTACAAAAAGTTGCCAGGGGAAATTTTTTGAAACCATTCCTTCTCCTAACGTTATCGAAATCTGGCAATTGCGTTTTGAAGACACCAGTTCAGAGAAATTTCTGAGAGAAAAGTCTCGTTCCCTAACATTACAAAAAAAAAAAAAAAAAAAAAAAAAATCCGTCCTTTTGGGATCTTGTGCTTTTGGGAAAATTGTGCTTTTGGGATCTACAATGTCAACACGTCTCTGTGGGAGAATTCTGAACCATATGGTTTCGCTTAATGTCATCAAAATGATGTATAATTGCGCTGTTTGAATTTGTTTCCAAAATTTTCCGAGGGAAAGCCTGGAGCTCCCCTTCCCCTGACACCATTAAGGATTATCTTAACTTACATTTTTGGAAATTTTCAATGGTAAAAAGTTGAGGGAAACTTCCTGAAACGCATCGTCTCCTTAAGCGTTTCTATGTCTTACATATAGCGTTTTTAAAATTTCATTTTGAAGATTTTCATGGGTTAGCCACCGAAACTCCAACTACCTAAGATGGTGGTCTAAAATTACCGTGGTTAGGAGGAGAAAGAAAAGCAACCGGGGGGGGGGGGGGGGGGCATGGCCTCCATTTGAAGAAATTTTCCTAATTTCCGGGGAAAATAATTCTGATAAAGAAAAAAGAAAGAGCTGGGTTCTATTTCAAAGTCAATGATAATTTGGGCAATCCTTGATGACAATTGGTTCGGGGCTGCTGTCCGAAACTTTCTGAAACTAAAGTTTTAAATACGCATTTTTAAGCTATCTTTAGTGACGTTGAGTGAATGGGTAAGATATAGGATATCTATTTTTTATTTTGAATGTTAAATAACATTTAAAAAAAATATTAATGATTTGTAAATAGCCAACTGCCACGTCATATTAGGGTTTGAATTTCCATAATTCTCAGTTTATGTCATACTATGAAATTTATTTGTACTGCAAATTTATTTGTTCTCAATGCTTTGATGTATGACTCAACTAAAGCCGGGGTTTTCTTTAAATATGCATAAAATTCTATGAGTTAATAAATGCATTTATATTGCTATGAAAAATCACGTTAAGGCTTGAATTGAAAAAAAAAAAAAAAACATCTTTTAAAGGACACCTTCCCTAACTATTCACCTTGCGAAAAGAACAATGTAAGATAAAATTTCGAACATGTTCTTGAATGACAACATATTCCTTACCCCCCCCCCCACATTGTATACATCTACAATGGGCTCATGAATAGGGTAAGTGCTCCAGTAGTCGGCCATTTAAGAGATTTTTTGTGGATCTTGACTAACCTAGAACTTTCAGCTATCAATACAGCAACAAAAACAAGATAAAACTTTAGAATGGACCTTTCTGATAGTGAATCACTTACTTGTTTCAGAAATTTTAAAAAAAAATTATGTTAAAATCCAAGCTGTTGTCAACACTAGTAAATGCTCCAGTAGTCGGCCACAGAAATCCATTGCTCGGCCACGTTGAATCCAGTAGTCGGCCACTTCATTTTCATTGATCTTATCTGACATAGGGGGCTGAATTAAAAAAAAAAACAAAACAAAGGAAAACTTACAACGAACCAGACCCGTCATTTGGGGGGGTCAGGAGGAGGGGGGGTCAATTGCTACCCCCCCCCCCGGTTTTGAGAAATCAGTTAATCAATATAATAAAATGGGACGATGGAGTGTTTTGCCTTTTTTCCGATGAAATTGCATTGTGTTTGCCCCCTTTGCCCCCCCCCCTCTAAAAACGTGAAATGACGGGCCTGCAGCGATGCATTATACTTAGTCTGGTCATATTTTTCGTGGTACCTCTGGTACTCAACTGTGTAGATGATCATGTTAGTGTACTTCTTGATACACTATGTGCTTTACTTATTTCTCTAACTATCAATCTACCATTATTAATTTTAGACAGTACAATTAGCACAGAATTCTCGGGACATTAATGTTTTTATACTTTAGCTGCCTAAAAACGTTTTATTTTAAAAACTCGCACTAAAAAAGTATTTTTTTCTGAATAACGTCTAAAAATATGTCTATATCAAAAAGAAAGTTAAAAAAAAAAAAGCTTCTGAAGAAAAGAATTTCAGCAGCACTTACTAAAGATGCAAGAAGGGACAAAATAAACGAAGTTTTTTAAATGTACAAAATGTTCTTGCTTAGGAAGTAAAAAAACAGGAATAGTTTTGTAGTGAACAGCAGTTTTTAGTGATAATGACCAAAGAATCAAGAAATGAAAAACTGCTTTACTGTTTATGTAAACATAAAGACGTAATAATAGAGTCGACACAATTCATGACCAATAATCACGTCGGCACTTAACTGGTTCACATTCATTAGAACGGAATTTCAACATACGGAACATAAAACTAAAACTGTAGTTTCAGAAATGATTGCTTCCAAAACTGTGCAAGTAAAAATACATTCAAAAATGCGCTGAAAGGAATCTCTATCAAGGCTTCATCTAGCACAGAATGTTCCACTGAAGCAAGGTTATTTGTTTTAAACTAATTGAAGTAAGATGAAATAAGGAAGTAAATGGAACTCGGGATGTCATGAAAGTAATCTTACAGCTTTCGACAAGAATATTAGTAAACGAGGAATAACCTGGAAAACAAACCAAAATTTAGTTTGCAACAATGTAACCATGTAGTTTTGAAATTAACTCAGCACAATTCTAATCCTCTAGCGAAGAAAACTCAAGAAGTCAAACATTTGGGGAGAAATCATTAGTGAAAATATACCAACATTTGAAACAATTTTCCTAAATAGAGTACAGGGATCTTGAACCTTTGGTAAAGCAAAAAGTTAAGCTTAAAATAGCAAAAGAAAGAATGAACTACATGCTTGGCACTCATTAAATAACTTGAGCCTATGTGACTATTGAAGTTTTGCATCTTATCTCCTATAATTGGGGTAATGTTTATTAACTGGCCGAATAAGGATCCATAGAAGTCAAATCACTCGTTTCGCCAATTTCATGAGTTTAAGATAAAATTTGATAAGGAAAACTATTAAAACACCATTTGATAATAAATAGATGAGTATTAAAACTTATAATCTTTACTCAACGAATGCGTAGTTAAAAATCTCTTTTTTAGAATTTTCAATTAAATTTACAACACTAGGAGCAATAAAATGTCGAAATGGTGGTCAAAAGAAGTTAAGACATTCAATTTAATTACTATTTTTCAAGAAAAATAAACTTTGGAAAAGGTATTTTTACTCAAAACAGTTAAATTGTCGCTGTATTTTAATAAGTTAATTTAGTTTTAATTTGATGAACCCATATTAAGAATGAAAAGCTGCATTAAGTATGTGGCCGACTACTGGATAAATCATCCAAACTTCTTAGAACCAGTGGTCGGTCTACCATGGCCGACTATTGGAAATGCAGAAGAATTCTGTACCCAGTAGTCGGCCACCCCTTTAAAAAACAATCGAGTCTAACCAGGAATTCGCTCTTTCATTGAAACATTATGTTAGACATTCCATTAAGATAAAAATCACTCAAATTTACAGTATAATTTAATTAATGAGTGTAATTGGCCATTTTAAGAAGAAGTGTCCTCTTAGCTGAAAAATAAGCAGAATCGCAATCTTGGATGACGGCCACACCATTCAAAATGAAATGACTCCTAACTAATTCAAAAAAAGTACCCAAAACTTAACTGCCACTGGTTGATGATTGAGGATAGGTACATGAATGTGTGAATGCGCCATATTTGATTTTGAATTAAAAATGTACTATTTATGAGAAGTTTTATGTCATTGTGGCCGACTACTGGATACTAGCCGACTACTGAAGCACTTACCCTATATCGTGCGCCCCTCTGAAGTTCCAAGGTTTCTTCGCGGGCACCCTAGGGCCTTGCGCAATGCATAGGATATTATTTCCACCACCCTCTCAACTCAACGAGCCTGGTCGATGGTCATCGAAATGATTTCCGCCAGTTGACACGGGTCCCCAGCAAGTTAAAATTAAATTCCTTTTTTCCGGCTGAGAGGGATTTTAATGTTGCTTTAATCGTATCATTTAAAAAAAAAGGTCCTTTGGGGGAGGGGGACTCTTTTCTAATTGTATTAGGCACTTAATTGTTGATTAACATTGAAAAAATCTTATGCAAAGCATCTAAGATATCGATGCGCAAGCTACCAAAGTATAAGAAAATGCGTAATGTAAACACGCATTTTCTACAATTAAATCGACTCTAATATTGCCCATTTAAAAATGAGAACTTCCTGAAACTATGCTGTAACTATTTTTCGCATTGGTTGAAAGATTAGATGAAATCCGAATAAAATATAGGCACAGAGCGATGCATGGCAGGAAAATGCAACCCTGATTCCTCTGATCTTCGCCGCCATGCCATCTCCCCTCAATACTAGCTCCATGAGTCATCTCAGGCACTGAACAACAGATTAAAGGATTAAAACGGGCACAGTACGGTAATATTTTCCCAAAGCGGAGGCTGTCTAAGTATTTGTTTCGTTACACATCGAAAGAGTGCAATAAATTCTTAGATGTGTTTTAGCTTCAGTTAAAAAAAGGACGGCAGACTTATGTACACAGAGAGTCTGGTTTATGAATAGAAAGCCTGGTACGTCTGACCTTTTTCGGATATATTTCCAAAGAAATTTAATTTTACGCTTTGCTTTTTACTTGTGCGGCATGCCGGCGTACCAGCAAGTAAGAAGAAGTGCACAGGCTGCTTTGAGTCTTATGAAACAGCAAATAGAATTTCTGAATTACCAATGCATTATTTGCAGCGCCATGCAACCGGCCTATATTAAAAAAAAACTTTTTATAATGTGTCCGCCCTTAGCCACTGAGAAAATACAAAAAGTTTGAACTTGAAATTAGAGGATTTTAAATTAAAATCCTGTCTAAATATCTATTTGGGTACTTTTTTCCACTTCACCCTATGTTTGAGGAGAGGTCTAGGTTGTGAACTGTTTGTTACTTCACTACTTCTATAAAAGTACTTATACTAATAAGAAATAATTAATTAATTTTCAAACTTAAGACTCTTACTGCGGAAAATGACCTAAGTCAAGCTTTTTAACTATACAAAGTTATCGACATGGAATGGATTGTGACTGGACTGTGGTTTTTTTTTTTCGGCAAGTTTCTGTCATTTGATAGTTCCGTTATGATTATATTTATAAAAGTGTTATAAACTGAAATATAAAACTTTTTTTATGCCTTTTTGCAGCAAAATCGGTCTCCGAATCTTCAAATGCTCATTTTGGTAAGTTTTACTTGCTCATTTTAACATTTTATGTTCTCTTGATATTCATACAAATGACTGAAATTGAATTGAAGTATTTAATTTTTCACATTGAATATAGCTAATAGCATGTTTTCTCAAGCGTTTGATTGACTATTGGCATTTTATAGTAAAATTTTACATATGATGGTTGTTTTTTTTTTTTTGGTTTACTTTACTAATTTTTGGTACAAACTTTACTTTGTTATTATTTGTGATTTTTATTCCACCAATTTTAACTTAATTCATCTACTTTTTGTTTCACGAACTTTTCTTCAACGTTTTGTAGAGAGTGTAGCATTTTTATTTACGCAATACACCAATACAGTACTTTTTAAACATTTGTTTACTTGAGATCGTTATGACCATGCGTTTTTACGAATTTACTTCTGAATCTTCGCATCACCCACACATTAAATTTTATAAAACAACATAAGACAGAAATATGTTACTTTTAACTCAATTTTCTTCTACTAAAATTTGGAACTTAAATTTTAGTTTTTATTGCAATTAACTTATAATATTTATTGTTTATCATTCTTAGTGAATTATTCTTCAGTTATTTCTTTCATTACATGATTTTGTTTTCCGAAATTAAGTTTTATTGATGATTTATTTCGTTAAAAGTAAAGATGTGTGATAGGTTTGCGTGTACTTGAAACCATTTCTAATAGCGTTGTCAGATATTTTACACTAACTACCAGGGTTCGCCAATATATATCATGATATATAGACCCAATATTTATGTTGAAAACATCATACCTTCATTTTTTCGATATTTTTTTAGAACTACAACAGTTTAATTTTAAAACTATCGATCATGTTGAAAATGTTCATTATTTTTAAAATATTCGAAATTTGACAATATTCTTTTCATACATGAATGCATCATTAGTGCAATAATACAATCCTTTTCTATTTGATACTGATAGAATTAGTAGCAATATAGCGAGAGAATTCTGAGTGGGACCACATTACA
This sequence comes from Uloborus plumipes, assembly GCA_038373865.1. Taxonomy (NCBI): domain Eukaryota; kingdom Metazoa; phylum Arthropoda; class Arachnida; order Araneae; family Uloboridae; genus Uloborus; species Uloborus plumipes. Next base: position 5,116 of record JAXGGA010020491.1, on the reverse strand, counting down.
ACTCACAAAGCTTATTCACTTGCTCTACACATACAAAATTACAAATTTATTTGTTCCATTATCATTTGCGTTAACGTTTTAAACGATATTAATGCGTTAAGCAAAATGATGCAAAAACCGTTAATAAATACACAAATATGTTTGAATTTGTTAAAAAACTTGATTTCAAAATTAAAAAAATATCGCAGTTTGAATTAGTTTTAGAGGAAGCTACGAAACTTGCTAGCGAGCTCAACATTGAAACCGATTTCCCACCAGTAAATTCACTTCGTGCAAAAAGAAAACCCAAGCAATTTCAGTATGTAATGATATGTAATGTAAAAACTTCATGCAACGCGATGAAGTTTTGCTCGACCCGAAGACCAATTTCAAAGTGGAGTTTTTTTTTAGAATCTTTGATCAAGCATTAATTTCGTTAACAACTAGCTTCGAAGAATTAGAAGCATTCGACGATGTGTTTGGATTTTTCGGTAATAAATTATTTAGCCACACAAAAGAGGAATTAATGCAACAAGATGACTCGAAAAACGAAGACGATATTGACGGCGTTGATTTGTTTAACGAAATTAATGCTTTAAAACTTAACTTTCCAGATAACTAACAGTCTAATGATCCACTTACACTTTTAGAATATCTCTTTACAAACGACTTGATTTCAACTTTTTCCAATACAGCAATAGCATTAAGAATTTTATTAACTCTGCCAGTCTCGGTTGCAACAGGGGAAAGATCCTTTTCTAAGTTAAAAATTATAAAAAAATATTTGAGATCGACTGTGCAACAGCAAAGACTGAGTAACTTGTCTATTGTGTCCATAAAACATGAAATTTTAGACAATTTGGACACAAAAAAACTTATAGCAGATTTTGCTAGCAAAAAGGCAAGAAAAGTTCAATTTGTGTAAGTTTTTTCCCCTGGCTATAAATGCTTCACTTTTTTGAATCATTCAATTTATTATACTGTTGTTTTTACTTGAGCGACGATTTGAAAAGAAGATGGTTGTTAAATACATGGGTGATTCTACGATCAATGCGTTTTTTGTGTCCCCAAAGAAAAAATAATCTGTTTTATCTCACACTCATTATATCACTAGTAGCCGCTATTTTTATGATTGTAGTGGTAAGGGCCAGACGAAATTTCAATTTTTGGGGGGTTTATCGATACCAGGGGAAAACGCGTTGCCAGGGGAGTGACACTATTGGCGGAATTCTGGTTTAATTTACAATTATTTCACTTATTTTTCGGTGTAAAATCATAGTATGGACTCATTTCTATGAGACCTGTATTAAAAAAAATTTTCACGTTGTAATAAAATGAAAAAAAATTAATCCTGAAAACACGACATGTTGCATACAAGTCGCACCGCAGATCCCAAATAAAAATACTTCTCGCATTATTTACGTTCATTCAAATTGCTTTCACATGGGCAATTAGGATTAAAAATGAAATTAATTATGCTTATATCACAGTTTTAATGTATATTTACCCTTTTTTTGGATAAAAATGCCAGGGGAGTGACGCCAGAGAAGTGACAAAATCACACATTACCTATAAAAACAGCATCACGCGTTCTTCTTACCAGAACTTCAAGTAAACCGTGATGTCTGCACAAAATAAGCATTACATTGTACATACGCATACTTATGTAACGATGAAATATCAAAAGTTATACTTACCAGGGGAAATACTACAGCGACTGGCGCAGTAAGCTTTGAGGCACTTTCAACAAGAACCGATGCAATAATATTCGAATTTTTTTAAAACCTCTTAGCTTGCTTTTAACTTTACTCAGTATTACACTGGTTATTCGCAATCAACATCATTCTTATGCATTTTTTATACTAAATTTCAGTCTTTGAAGTTCGCCAGGTGGAGGTGACACTATTGATATGGCCCGTTGAAAAGTGTATTTTTTTTAATACTAATAAATATTTTTTCAATGTTTACTGATGAAATTGGTTTCTCTGTTAATGTAAGTGTATGATTATGGCAAAAAACATTATGCCACGTTAGCAAAAATTGAGCGTCGAACATGTTTGTATAAAAACTGGTATTTGAACAGGCCAGGGGAGTATACATTTATGAGTATTTTCGGCTGTAAATGCTAAAATAAAATAATTGCAGTGAATTAATTGGGTGGTCCATATAAAAGATAATAGTCTGTAATGCTTCAGCATGCAAAAACATTATTAAAATCAGTTTCACATGAAGTTTTTCCATTGGCCGTCTGAATTCAAATAGCGTAGAATGACCCACATATATATTTTAAATTTTGCCTCTTTGAAAGCCAAACATTGATAACTACAAATTTAAGTATTGCAATAATTCTTTAGATAATAGCTCTCCAGCGCATTTTTTGCAAGTTTAAAAAATTTTATCGGTCCTCAACAATGTTGCACTTTTTATCGAATCCTAATTTTGTTTCACACCATTTTTTCATTATTATCAACTGATTGGGTTGAACTAAATTCTAATTTATTACTCTATTTGGGGAGATGCCACTCAATTGAAATATTACGTAGTAATTTTGATACAAAACAACTTGTACGAAAGCAAAAAAGTTGGTTTAATTTCCCAAACTATGCAATCCAAATCTATGCAAGATTTTTCTAATTTTTAAAGTATTGGTAACATGCGAAATTTCTTATTTTTTTTCAAACTTAAAAAAAAAAAAAATCAAACAATTTGAAAATTATATTTGAGCAAGACACATAATTAGTGCAAACATAGATTTCAAACTAAACGGAAATTTTTTCTGGGTCAGGCAGTTGATTAATTTTTTTTTAACTATGAATGATACTGAAATGTACTGATGTATACTGATATATTGTCTACTTTTAATACAATACAACTCATCATCAATAGAAAAGTAATATGCTTAAAACAGAAACCTTTGTTAAAATACAAAATACGAAATAATTTGTCTTCCATTCACACCTAAGAAATTTTTTAAACAGAGCAGCGTTCATAACACTTGCTCAATTATTCATGCATTTATTAAGTATTCCTTCGTCACTGGACTTCGGTCAGATGGGCTCGATGCTGCTTATCGGGAAAACTGTTCTTTTAACAATTACTTGTGGATTTTTGTAATTGTAATGAAGCATTTTCAGTTTGGAGTTTTGCATTAGATATGTAGCATAAAAAAGTTCTCAATACATTAACCTATTTACTGTACTTACTTCTGTTACTGTTTCATGTTTCATTATTAACGGAGCAGTTTTTCACATTTTGAAGCAACCATCAATGCAACAAAAAAATGTTGCTTTCATTTAATTTTTTACTGCCTCAATAAATGTATTTAAAATCCTTCGAAAGAAAAAACAATTTTATTCATCATCAATATGGAATTTATTCATCATCAAACATTGAAAAATTTATGAAGAAAGTTTTACGTCTAAAAGAGTAATATTCTCGGTTGTTAGTTACATTTATTGACTCACATTGCAAACGCCTTTCCAGAGAAATTGAAATAAAATATATTGCTTTATTTTGTTTCTTCTTTCTTAGAACATTTCATTTTAGGCCAGTGAAGCAACATGTTATGCTCGGGCTGTAACAAAAAAGCCTTGCGTCAAAAAAAAAAAAAAAAAACTTCAACTTAAATAAAATAAATTAAAAAAAAAAGATAAGAATATTCACATTGATCCCCCCCCCCCCCCGTTATACTTCTGGTTATGGAGGGGCGCCATTGATCAGCTTTGCACGCGGGCGCTCAGATAGCTAGCAGCGGCCCTGATTTAAATTGAATCGTTTATTTCGAAAAGGTAACATCTCTATTTTGATCTCCTCTGTCTCTTTAGAAAATTAAACAGCGCACGGTTATATTTTTGAATGTCATAATCAATGAAAAAATGCCTTTAGTTAAGTACACAATTACTGCAATAATTTACCAAATAACCATTGATTATGACATTCAAAAATATAACCGTGCGCTGTTTAATTTTCTAAAGAGACAGAGGAGATCAAAATAGAGATGTTACCTTTTCGAAATAAATGATTCAATTATCTTTGAGGGTGTTAGGAAAAAGACTGAGAAATTCGCAAACTCTTCGTTCCAAAAATTTGTTTTAAACTTATCATTTATCTTTAAAATTGTTGTTGGACAAAATGACAGGAAGGGAGAGATCTCAACCAAATTTTTTTGAATTTTAAAACTATGAAACGCATTTTAGGCTATTGACAAAGTTATTGAAGAGGTGGGTCCTCCGAACAATTTCGGAAATTTATCAGAATTTAGAAGTAGAAGTTCCCATATTCCTCTTCAGTCCCAGTTGAAGGTACACTTTTGTGTACCTTCTAAGTTTTTATTTATATCTGGTTTCAAAGCAAATTATAACGAAAAAAACTATGCATTATAAAATCTAAGATTGTAGCATTTATTTTTCATCTATCCCAATTTTTTTTAGGTATTATTCAGACCTAACAAAGGTTTTAAAACTAGAAATTCAAATTGTTGAAAAAAAATCAGGACTGAAGAGGCTATAGTATGGGTGCACCACAACCTTTTTCATAGAAGGGCCACACACGTAACAGGAGCTCTGTTGGAGGGCCGCATGCAAGCCCATCATTTGGAAGGGGCATTAAGGGTAATTGCCCCCCCCCCTCCCTACGGCTCTGAGAAATTTGGTCATTTTTTAAAGAAACATTTTGTTATATAATTTGAATTGAATACATATCCTTTGCCCCCGGGAAAATTTCTTAGCGGGGAGGGAGAAAACTTCATTAAAACACGAAACTGCGAAATATTACATATAAATGATTCCGAGTAAAAAAGTAAACCTTTTTAAGTGAAGAAAATATTTTGAGTTTCTGATGCTAAGAAGCCTTTAATCATCTGAAAACTTAGCACTTTGTGAAAAAAGGGTTACATGTACGCAATATTTTTGCCATTTTGTGCTTTAATAATGTTGAAGTTAATCATTTATTCCAAGTAAAAAATCAAGCATTTTTTTCCGCAATACAAAATCAATAATAAGATTCAATAAGTACTCTTCCCAAAACTGCAAATAGTGCAAAAGCAACTAGGCCACAGCATAAGGACAAAATTCTACTATTAGCTGAATCATAGGCTGCTGGTGCACCAAAAAGTGGGGGTTCAAAAGAAATACGGGTG
>JAXGGA010020490.1:0-18199 GCA_038373865.1 Uloborus plumipes | reverse complement strand
TTATAATTTTGAAAAAAACATAATAAATTAAAACCCCCGTTTCACTTAGGCTTAAGTATAAATACCTTTTAGCATTGCCTTGATTATTTAATAGTTTTGAAACGAAATTTAAGTGAACCATCACAACATCCAGTGAGAATGTAAATAATAACAACCATTGACACAGTTTAAAATAGATATCTCAATTTTTAATACAGTTGTATTTTGGAAACAAGTCATTCGTTTGTGAACCAAAGAATAAATGAATTTGTTAATTTAGAAAAATTGTAATACTTTTGAATTCTTCTTCTTCGTGAGATGGCTACGTACAAGATTATAGGGATTCGCAACGACAATGCCACGATTGTGTCACAGAGCGGCTCAATTTAAACGTCACAATTCTGTCACTTAAAAAATATGACCGTTGTGATTCACAAGGTCGTTCCTCGAGTGTGTCAGGATTGTGTCACAGAGAGAACGTCAGAATTCTGTCACTTTAAGAAAATTATCCCGTTATACATCAGAAATTGGTCTCTTAAAAAGCAAGACCGTTGGTATTATCTCAATGCCTTCCCTGTAGCATGCGACAATTGTGTCACAGCGCGGTTCCCTTGAGACGTCGAAATTCTGTCACTTTAGGAGCATAATTGTTGGGATTGGCAATGACATCCCTTATAGTGAGAACCACGTTAGACGACAAAATTTCGTGACTTTAAAAGCAAGGCAGCTGACACGCCCATGACGTCCCTACAACATACCACGATTGTGTCACATCGTGGTTCCCTTGAGACGACACAATTATCTCGTTTTAAGAGCACGGCTGTTGTGATTCACAATGACATTCCTGTAATATGTCACGAACGTGTCCCAGATGGAAAACCGAAGGACGTCAGAATTTTGTCTTTTTGAAACTAAACGTTCTGACTCGCACTGATGGTCCCGTCATTCTATCTTTACGTGTTGTTCTATCATAAAGATAATGTTCACTAAACGGTCAATGGCTTAAGGTTTTTGATCAAAGTAAACAGAATAAAATTTTACCTTTACGAATGAAAGTTATAAAAATTTAAAAATCATTACCTCTTTCGATATAACACTATCGCAAAAAAGCGCATAAATAAATAATTTCCCCAAAAGCATCGGTTTTTACGACCCCATTCTCCGGAACTAAAACCCCCCATTCCATTTCGTCACAAAGTCAGATTACCTTTTTTATAACTCATAAAAAGAGCATTATGTTATCGGCATTTTTTAACAAATGAACAGAAAACAATTTTTGAGAGAGCATCCCCTGATTAAAGTCCCAAGCAAATAAAAATACTCACCGATATCAATTTCGAAAAGTTTTCAGGTTATAGGTAGTGATTATGCTCCGGATTCATAAACCAAAGATTCGTGCTCTGATATGACATCGATTTTGATATTAGCAAGCGAGTCTGTAACCTCGTAATCAATATTTCGTAACAACGTTGCCACGATGTTTTCCAGAATACTAATTTGGTGTCTTGTAAATCAATGGTAAAAGAAAACATGTTCGATAACTCGAATTAAAGAGAAATATGTGTAATTAGGAAATTACGCTTTACGTTCGAGAATGATGATTTCTTCTCCAGCGAAGAAATATAATTAAAATATAAAATTAATAAATACAATTATTAAATAAAATGAAGAAAATTTATTTTACCTTTTGGATCCGGTTTGTTTTTCGGAAATTTTTCTTTCGACCCAGGTAGTACGACACTTGAACCACAGATTTATTTTCCATTGAAAAGAGAAGATATAAACTGTCGTACCAGTAACCTTGAAAAAACCCCCGGCTCCAAAGGTTTCAAGTGAAAATTTCAACCCCGTTCTCTCAAGAAAAAAGACTTATGGTACAACATATGTACCGCCCAGTTCCTAAAGGTTAAGTCTTCCATTCTTGGGAGGAGTTATACAATTAAGTAACTACAATTTATTCATGTACTTGGAGTTTATCCATAGGAAATACATAGGCATTTCCTCCTATCACACGTATCCTTCGAGACAAAAACCAAATTTCTCCGATAATTAGTCTGGCCGAAAAACCAACATGAACATAGCCCACTTTTCAACTTCATTCTCTTATATCTTACTTCACGTGCGTCGGAGAGCTGCGCATTTCATATCATTTGCATAACTCAGTGACGTGCGTCTACGGTAAAATTTGCATGAATTTCTGATCACTCCTTCTTGGTGTTGCATTTTCAATGTCGAGCAGTGTATCTTCAAATTTTTCAATTTTCTATCTATCTATATGTCTTTCTTTCTTTCTTTTTTTTTTTTTTTTTTTGAACAATGACAAACTGCTATTAGTTTTCACTTTGTTCTTCAGACGTCGTGTTGTCCCCATTTCAGATTAGACTCGAAGTCTGCAATAGGGCGCCCCGCTCTTCCACCTCATGGGAGGTCCACCGGTCCCTGCTCCTTCGGGTGGTGATGTCATATCCTGCATCCACACACCCACACATCTACCGCCATTCGTCATGGAGAAAAACATAATTTCATTCAAGATCTCAAAATTCAAATTATTGAATTTTGAGTTGCTTTGCCTTTTTGTTGCTTTTCCTGCTTTACAATTGCAATTATGATACAGAGGGAATGTTCTACTACCTATTCTTTCATTTCTCCCCACTATCAGGAGTGCCGTTACCATTTGAACTTCGTCGCTCGGTTTCCTGTCAGATGGAGGCACCTAAGCTGTCAGGATGCAGATTGGCATGAGGCATTAAATTTTAATGACAGTACTCAAGCCAAATGAATACTCAAAAAATATTTTCGAGTTCGTATACTTATATGGAAAGGTCACTAAAGGTTTCTCGCTTCTTGAATAATCACCGACGGGAGCCTGGTTTTAACCTGCTCCTACAGGTTTAAAATATTAACTCCGAGCAAATACTACATCCAGTTGGCTCATAATAATAAGCTAACATAATAAATGTAGCATTTGTTACATAATGGTACAAACATTGATACATACAATTAATTCAAGGGCTTGGGAGATGAAGGGGCTATGTGACAAAACAGAAATTGCGAGTAATTAAAGCTCAAAGTTTTATTGTAGCAGCTTTTTTGTTTTCTTGTTTTATCGTTAGTGTGCGTTTGAATTTGGTCTAATGACATCTACTTTTTGACGTGCCAAGTTTTATTTGCTTACCTGTATCCATTGCTTACCATTGTCCAGAGTGTATATTTTTTAAAATGTAACATAGCTCCTTCATCCTCCAAGCCCTTCAATTTTTATGAAAAACATGGTGTATGGGGTGTTATGATAATAACAATAACGAGCAAAATTATTATATATTGGAGGAATGGCATTATTTGTGTACCAAAAATGGAGTTAAGTGAAAACGAAATAACATATAAAAATTGTATGTGCGGAATAAAGATGTTCACTTTTTATAATTACATAGATGTCTTTCTAAATATTATTTCATTGTACATACATTACATAGGATGTGTTATGCACCAGGGATATCGTTGGCACCATGCTAAACTAACGAATGTGAAAAATCGCTTTTTCAAGTTCATTTTTCAAGCTCAAATTTTACAAATAATTAAAATTAAAATGATACCTTCGAGAGATAGTTTTACACTTAAAGATATCTATAAGAGTTTAAAAGTTGAAAATAACAAAACACTTTAGGAGGGAAAAAGTTATATGCAGTGTTTTGGCTCTCCTGAAAAGTGCCAATTTTCACATTCGTTAGTTTAGCATGGTGGCGACGATTTGGGAGATGCATGAAGCCTGTACATTTTAATTTTATTTTTGTACGTTCACGCATTCTGAAAATTGCATCATGTGAGAATGACTCTCAAGGGTGATTGCTTCATGCATATCACACTTGGTGAAATTTTATTTATCTGCCTCAAAATTTCAGGGTTTAAATTTAAAAGCACTGAAGCCACCCAGTAAATAAAAGCTTTTAGGCAGAAAATACAACAGTTTTTAGCTTTTCCGTTTGGTTCCTGCAGCGAAAGAATTTACTGTTAAGCTGAGTTATTTACATTTGACGAATTGTAGAAGTAACGAGAAAATTTTCAAAAAGGATGCATTTAATGGATGCAAATATTTTTTCAACGAAAAGCTTCCTAATTTGATTCCAATACTAGGAAAAACATTTTTGGAAAATAATTTGCTTGTTAATAATTATTTGAAAATATTTACTACTTAGTGTAGTAATATTCTTTTGAAAAAATTGCAATGATCATAGTTTACTTTTCAAAACAACATCACTTATTTTTATTTTTATAACATTTATGGATTATATTTAGTCTGTTCCGTTAATTCACGTGTGTGTTAAATAGTAAATTTAGAAATTTAAATAAGGGAGTTAAAACGAACGAATAGAATTATAGCCAGTTTGGTTTTCTCTACATGATTTTAGATTTGAATCACAATGGATGGCTTAAAGTCTGCATTTTATTATAAATAATTTACTTTGAAGGAACTACTTTTTAAAAAGTAGTGCTTAGTTTTCAGGTTTCTTTAGACCTTTATATTTTAAAAGAATTCAAAAACCTTTGTTTGTTAAAATCTTCATATCTTCCAGTTGAAATACAAAGCTTGACCAGAAAAAATGTTTGCATTCTTTGCACAGTGTTTTTGAATAGAATAAGAAAAAATCCAACGTTTGTGTATATTTGAAAGGAAAAAAAAGAAACAGATGGGAAAAAAGTTTTTTTCCCAAAAAAAATATTCATAAATCTTGGAGTTTTTTTCCCTTATAAAGAAGAGGAAAAAAGAGTTTTCAGTTACATGGCTGTGCAAAACTGAGCTATTTTATTTGGAGAAACATTTCATGCATTAATAATCGTAAGTAGTTTTAATTTTTAAAATGAAGATGTGGAAAAAAATGAGAAAAAAATAATGTTCACGGATTACGCGTTTTTTCTTCGTTGTCTCAAGAAAAAAAATCTTGTTTCCAACACATAAGGTGTGTGCCGTGAAGGGTTATTTAGCTCTTATAAAAACGGAAAAGGGCGTTTATGAATTCAATGTTCTTTCATGGTAAAATTTATCCTAAAGAACTTTTATTTACGCAGCAGTTATTGTATTCGATTAACACGTTCAGTAACAAAAGCAACTAACTTCATGAGAAATTAATTAAGCAAAGTTTCTTTTACAAATTAAAATACAATGGTAAATCTGTACAAATTAAAATACATTTGTAAAGAATTACCATTTTATAATGGCTAGTGACTTTTATGGATTATAAGTTTAGCACACAGAAAGAAGTTTGCACAACGAAAATAATAAAGGGCACCCCACACGCTCCGGAAAATCCGGAAGACTTTCTCGAGGAAATCCTCTTTGAGGAAATCCTAAATGTGTGTATGGTGAATTATGTTGAGATATTCCTGCGGATCTCCAGACCCAAGTCTATTGAGGTTTTCCTCAAGAAATTCCTCTGAGGGTTTCTTCAAGGTCGATCATACTGTGTGGATGGGTAGGAGGTTTTCCTTAAGAGACTAGCCTTTGTATTTTCCCGTAGAGTCTTGGACTTGAAGAAATCCTCAAGCCTAGCCTTCGGATTTTCCGGAGCTTGGGGAGAACCCCCTGTTTGGAGGTTTTCCTCAAGGTATTCCTTTGAGGTTTTCCTCAAGGAAATCCTGCCGGTTTTCCGGAACGTATGGAGGTCCTTGAAAGTTTGTCGCTGCAGTAAACCTGTATTAGTAAATCAGGGTATTCTAACGTTTAAAAGCACAAATACAACAGTACTTAGATGAGATATGAATTAAAACGTTAGTTAAATATTTGAACTATTCAAAATTCAGAGATATGTATTTCTTTCTGTTGCTATTTTGAATACGTGTTACAATAAAGTTCCAACAATTGTTTTTAGTAAGACTTATATTTCTTTCCATTTCCATTTTGAATGGGTATTAAAACAAAGTTCTAAAAATTGTTTTTAGTTCGTTTTTTCTTTTTTTTGACTAATAAAATACGACTTTAATTAGCTGAGATATTGATTAAAACGTTAATTAAATTTTTGACCTATTTAAAATTCAAGGACTTTTCTTTCTTCCTTTTTTTGATGCAGGAAAGCCTACTACACCCTGAAAATTGCCAGTCCAGTTAGGACATATTAGGGACGTAGTCCCTAAGAGAATGAAGACAACAGATGCTAAAAGAAGCCAGTGCGACGCCTTAAGAAATCCCTATCCATATCAGAATTTTCTCCATGCTGTGTGAGCTACCTCAATGGGGGACTCCTTTAGTCAAAAGTACTACTTTTTGTTACTGAAATTGATAGAATGATATAAAAAAATAACATGGGCCTGGAAAATACTTTAATTTTCCCAACAGTTTATTTTTTATTAATTTTTTTAAATACCCTACCTTGAAAACGGGGCGTGGTTTTTGTGACGTCAGTGGTGCACCTAACAGCTCTCTTTCCAATAATAACACCATTTTGCTTGACTTGAGTTGTCCAATCGCAGGAATCGGTGACGTCACGACCTTCGTCATCTCACTACAACCAATTAGATTTCGCGCTTACGTGCACCACTGACGTCATGCGCAGATGTTTTTTTTTTCGGAATAGCATCTGCGCACCGGTTAAAATAATTCATAAAAAATATATAACTGTGTCAAAAAATGGTCAATTCCTATGTTTTGAAGCATGTTCTTTCAGAAAAAAATACTTTTGAAATTTCGGAAACTCGCCTATTGTTACACTATTCTTTGACGGTGAATAGAACTGAGACCGTGTGACGCATCCCAAAATTTTCTCCTGTATAAATACAGAGAAAGCTAGTCTGGCTCCGAGGTACGAATATTAATTCAGAGTTTAGAACATAGGATTGTTTAACCGCTTGCATGATTATCCGGAGTCATCTTCGGCTCGTATAAGTTGCAGGTAATTATTATTCCGAGAAAACTCGGGTGAAACTCTCTTTGATTTTACACATGTAAAACATTAAAAATTCGACTTAAAACATGTATATTTTGTTTAGTATTTTCTTTCCTTATATTTAATAATACAATTTAAAAATGTGATGATTTTTTGCAATTTTTTTTCAAAAAAAAAAAAAAAAAAACGTATAAAGGGAAGCGGTTAATGATTACCTACAGGAATACATTTCGTTTTTGAATCGAAAACTGTTTTAAGAATTTCGCTTTTTTATGGGGGGTGCGCACTGTGCGAACTGTTTTCCTACCTTCCAAAAAAAAAAACTCAATTTTGCATTTATGATTGCAAACTAGATTCAAATGCACCTTGATATCCAAAATAAAATGTGTTCGAATAGCTTTTCATCGCCAAAGAATAAGTGTGAAACTAAAACGAAGCATGTACTTTTTTTTTTTTTTGCATTTTTTCTCTAAAGCGGCGGCGCTTAAAATGTTCTTTACGTGAACACATTCCAAATGCGAATTGTTGAACTCCATCCGGATAATGAAAAGAAGAACTTTCGTTTCGGCGAAAGAAATTTCAATATTTTGCTTTACAGTGAATACTTAAATTTGCGTAGTTTATATGCTTTTATATGCTTCTTTATTGATTTATAATTTTCGAATTGGTGCTCGGTTAATTCGTATTGTTTGCTTTTTAAGCTGCTCGCTTCCGTTCCTGTAGTTTTTGTCGGATGTCTTTATATCCATTAGCTCATACTTTGTACATGGACAAAGACGCTCCTTGTAACGCCGAAACATGTCCCTACAAATTTTTTAACGTCGTATTGTTTGTTTTCAAGTCATGAAGTTAGCTTTTGAAAATAACTAACATCCAAATCTTTCTTTGAACTCAAAAATTGTGCTGCTATTTTTACAGTATAATACTGGCAGCCGAGGTTCCAATTCAAAACTGTAAAATGCGCAATAATAAACTAACAATTTCAGTTTCTTACCGTAAAGTTTGCAATTTTACAGTTTATTGCCGTAAAATTTGGCTGTATTATACCTTAAAAACAGCACTGTAATACGGTTCCAGTTTAAAACCCAGAAATGCTCGGTAATAAACTGTACAATTAGCAATTTTACAGTTTATTACTGTAAAATTAGCAATTTTTACAGCTTATTACTATAAAATTGGATGTGTTGCACTGTAAAAACAACATTCATTTTTTTTTACAGTGCAGATAACTCACGCTGAAAAAATACTTTATTATTTACAAAATGTTCTTTCTCTCGTAACCCAAATATTGTTAATTGTTATTAATTAAGCTGTTTAAAAATGTTTCCAACAGAAATGATAAATGGTAACTCTCGTACCTTTTCCATCTAACTTCTGTGCGCGAGAAGTTCATCTTTTACGTGTAGCATTTTTTTTTATCTTGTTTGTATTTAAAATTAATTATCGAAGCGTAATTATGGATTAATTAAACATTTTTGCTGATATTTTAAGAACGGTGCTCTGTTTTATTGGTTTCATTCTGATGTAATTAATTAAGCAGAGTTTAATAGTTGAGGTTAATTTTATATTTATTTTTTTAACTTGCTGAAATTTGACGTAGTTGTTAATGCACTGTACAAGTTTAATAATTTTGAGCTTTTTCACTTAATATACTTTTGTTTAGGCTAAACGGAAAAAGGGTTTTGTTAAACCACAGAGTTTTTTCTCTTCAAAAACTAAGTAAGTCAAAAAAAAAAAAAAATAATTGTTATAAATTGTTAGATTACCCGCAGGAGTTTATTTTTTTAGTAATTTTTGAAGTTAAAAAAACAATTAAAATAAGCACTTACCAATTTTTCAATTACAATTTAAAACAACATTTTCGCCTCTAGTGTTTATCAGTAAATTTTGCTACCTTAGAGTACATAGAATTTGTGTATACTTTACTTGTGCGTTTAATCCCAAGAATTTCCAAAGCAAATGAAAAAAAAAAAAAAAAAATACTGAATGTAGCAATCTTTTATTCTGCTGCATACCGTTTGTTCTCTAAGTATTTGTTTTCAATATTTTAAATTATATTAAAACATGTATGCAAGGTATGTTACCAGAGAGCAGTGTTTTGGTTTCAGAATTCATTAAGTATTTCAAAGTTGCACCTGCCTGTCCAAAAACAACCTGCAGTCCAAAACACTTGACCTATATAGAAAATGTCTCAACGCGTGGCACTATCCATATAACAGACCACATGTGTTACTATAATACACTGCAAGGTTTCTTGACCCTGACGTCACGACGTGCCGATGAAAAACGAGCTAACAGATAAAACGTCACAGCCTACTCGGCGAAACAGAGGCGATCGCTAACTGTTTGTGAGCTCAAATTGGCTTCTCGCGTCGTGACGTCAGTGTCAACTTAAGTTGCTGTCCAGTATACATAGCTAAAATATACCAGAGAGGGGCCGCTAAAAGCAAGTTAAATGTTTTACGATTTCACTTTGCCCTGCTATTTCATTTTGTCCCACATTCCCCTGCATAGCACTATGAAATATGTTACGTGGTTTAGATATCTTCCTCGGTTCCTTATTCGAATATATGTCGAGTCAGGATGAACTTTGTACTAATCGTAAATTCACCGTTGTTTCAGAATTGTTTGCGCACATTATTTCAAGTACCGAGTTTTCGATTCAATCATTGGTGCGTTATTATAACGCAGGTTAAGGGCTCAAGAGTATAATCCACTATTTCGTCGTACTTTACATGATTCTAACTATTATATAAATCTGTTCCTAATATTAACCTAGCTTGCAACGGAATATTCAATTGTGTGTACTTATTCATTTATCAAATATGTTTATGGGAATAAAACAGTGCTGTAAATGTTGCGAGTACATAACATTGTCAAATTCAGCAGCAGTGTATATCGCTTAAAAAAATTTCAGATATGTCTATCTCGAATTTTACGGGACAAAAGAAAAATTCAAGATACGGAGGTTTCGGGATACAGTGGTTGTGATAAAATTTACAAAATAAGCAATTGGAACAAAGTCCAATACTTAATAGATTGTTTTGCATTGATATTGTTGAATATTTTACTGTACGACATGCTGTGAGTTCACGTTTTATTAATTGTGATGACTATATTGGTATCAAGTTAATGCATACCCTTTAAGTACGGACATAGTCTTTGAATGATTGTATAAAAGATAATTTTTGTCTTCAAGTTATACCATTGAGAAAGGTGGCTGGAGATGAAATTCAAAAATGAGAGTCGTCAAAATACGAGGTATAGAGATTTTCAGGAAAAATCATTCGAGATAAACATGAGAGAAAACATTAAATGTTTTCTCTCATGTTTATCTTCAATTTATTCTTTCATGTTATTCTTTCAATCATGTTTATTTTCATTTCAATTTTCCTGAAAAAGCAGGAAAATTGAAAAATTTCGACTTAGAGAGGTTTTCGAGATAAGGAGGTTCGAGATAAACAGGTTTGACTGTATTCCAAAACTACTTAACCAATAATTTCGCTACACAAAAAGTTTTCATATTTATGAAAATACAAAGCTTGTCATACAACAGAAACCTTGATTAAAAGTGGTTATAATGTGATGGGGAAGAAGAAATGACAATTCTTCTGACGTTCTATTTTTTGAGGGGAGATCGTTCCAACCGCATGTACGTTTAATGGAACGCGATCAATATCTCCAGCAAGTGTTCTCGTGTCAACAACTCCAGGTAGATGAAGAACAAGAATTTCAATTACCCTCGGACCGAACAAGCCGTAAGTTACTGACGTCTCATTTCCTCGTTCTAGTCGAGAAGTGTTGAGGCGTAGATGTCCTGCTTCAGTAATGAGCGTGTAACTAATAATGCGCAGTCGAAATTGTTCCTTCGCATTCTTCGAAAACACTGTTATTTTTGCTTGTCTGTCAATAAGTTGCAGAAACTTTATTGCAATCGTTTTTTCTTTTGCTTCTGTATCACTTTTTGTCATTCATTAATTAACAAGTTGTGGAGTATAAGTATCGGTAGTCAAATTATTTCTTTAAAAGGGATTCTTAGTCATTAGCCTCTGATAGAATATGAAAATAAACTTTAACTATTAAAAAATCAATTATCAAGGAGAAAAAAAAAATATCTTGTCCCCGTTCAACTTGCAAGGTTTCTATTTTTGAAACTGTCAGGCATAGATTCATACTTCCAATTGTAAAAATTGATAAAATAAGATGTTGATATTTGATATTAAATGCCTAAAACAAAAAAAAAAAAAACTTTGTGGACAAGTAACGAAATATGTTTCTTATATGACATTCTGGTTCCTAAAGTTATAGTAAATGAAATCACTAACATAAAAAATACTAGAAAAAAAAATCAAAGCATTTACGAACAAAATTAAAAAATATATTCAAGAAAAGAAATATATCCCAGATAGCACAAATAACCTTTAAACGTTTTATAAACGTTTTTAAGCGGTTGTTACAACGTTAATAACTATTTTACAACCTTTAAAAAACGAAGTGTGCTACTTGGGATGTAGTTATACTTATCTCATTGGCGGTTGAAAAATAAAGGTAAATGTTATATTATGATTGCATAAAAAAGCACTATAAAATCGGATGCAGTTTGAGGTTGATAACATCAGTGGCGTATCCAGGAATTGATTTTGGGGGGTGCACATCGAACATCGACACTGTGATGAGATAGGAAAAAAATCGAGAAATATGGTGAAACTTTAAAAACGCAGTATTTCGATTTAATTTTTTCTATTGAACGTTGCTCAAAGATCATTTTCCTCTTACATTTCCACAATTACAGAATAACAATTAGTTTTGCTTCTTATTGTCGAAAACAGAAAATAATATGACAATATTTCAGTGTCCATAAAGTATTTTTCATTGAAAAAACCTGAAACATATTTACATGAAGGTTACATGTTTTTTCAAAATTCGGTGCCACCATTGTTTATAGTCTTACAAAATCTTGGGGGGTGCATTGGCCCCTTGGTACCCCTCCTGGATACGCCACTGGATAACATTATATCACCTCTATAGTACCCAAGAAAACCACTTGTTTAAAATGTACTGACTCACAAAACTCTACGTTTCGTATCTCGCTGAATATTGGTCAAATGTTTTGTATTGGAACTGCGTTTTTATGCTAGTAATTTAACTAAAAATAACTTCAACATTCTATAAACGATGTAAAACGTTAAATTTCTTATTTTTTTCATAACAAAATTTTTCTTTTCAAACATTACTCATCTTAACTCTGCATCTTATTTTGACCATTTTTAGTGAAAATATACATCAGCTACTAATGGTTATGAGGACAAAATGTTACAGAGTAAATGGGAACACGCTGTACATCCAAATCGCACAGTTAGCAATTTAAAAAACCGAACGTTCATTTTACGGTTTTTATCCTGCCTGAAATTTATCAAATAAAAATAAGCTTTTTGCCCTCACATCATTTTAAAAAGTTTTCTGTATTAGGATCTAATAAGCGGGCTCTACTGTACATACACATGCATTTTCAATATACATTATACATTGCTTATGTACATACAGATGTTACGCTTATTTACATTGTTAATACACGAACAGATTTTTTTTTACTTTTCTTTTCTTTTGCCTTTTTTTAAGTTTTTTTTTTCTTTCCTTTTTTACTTTTTTTCTTTTGTTCTTTTCTGTTACTCAACGATGTTATTTGTTTTTAAATAGAGTAATAGACTTATCTTTTCTAGAAGTTGGTAAAAAAATAAAATTCAACTGTTTATCAAAAGAAAAGTCTGAGAAAATCATTGACAAAGTTAAAAATTCCAAAGAAAAAAATACTCTCGTATATCAATCCGAAAATAAAAGTGAACGCACTCTCATTCTTCATCGTTAAAAACGACCGAACCATCCATCATCGATAGAGTCTTTGAAAATGTTTCTTCCCTACGCCACTGCTTCGCCACTCATTGCAAGTATCAAAACAAAAAAACGTGTCGTCTTTTCAATGTTGAAACAATATTATTTCATTCAATGATGAGTTTTTTTCAGCGGGGATATCTTTGTAATGCATTCCAAGTTTTACGAACCATGGTTGGCGAAATATCTTAGAAAATAGTGGAGTCGGTTGTTTTATTTTTCTTTCGCGAATCATCTGTTTATATTATAGTTTTTTTTTTCTTTTTCCATTGTTCCTTTTTTCGGAAAGCTGTACTAAATGAGAAAAAAAAGTTTTTGATATTAATTTGATTTTTATTTTGTTCATTACATTTTTCTTTCCCCGTTCCCGCCGTTTTATTATTATTATTATTTTTACTATTTTTGATGTTGTTGTTGTTTATCAATAACAGTAGAATGACTTCCTAAAATAAATAAAACAAACTATTAGACTCAAACGTACTGCAAAGTAGAGTCATTAAGCGATACACTTTAAAATGAGTTCAATTCAAAAAGGAAAGAAAAAATATAGCCTGATACCAATATATTTTTTGACGCAACACATACCATTTATTCAAGCTTTCTGACAATGTTCCAAAACAAAATATTCATTCTTTTTCAAGCTAATTATTCAGTGCAGTTTAATATTTTGTTACGAACGTTTTATATTACGTTTTTATATTACGAATTTTTCATTTCAAACAAAAAGTATTTTCTTTAAGGCATTGCAGCTGAAGAACAAGTTTGGTAAAGCTATTCCATGCGTAATTCGAAAGTATATCTCACGCTCATGCGTATCAGTGAAGCAATAAATACATTATACCTGATCGCATTCAAGAAAAAGAAATCCATCCCAGGAGTTACAAAACTCCGTTATATGTGTATCATTCAAATCTATCATATCGCATGTAGAATGAGAGGGGCACATCTTTAACGATACTCCAACTGGAGAGATGCCCCTTTTATTCCAGGTAAGTGATTTCCCCCTTTTAAAATTAAAATTGTTGAACCATCTCCATAGTAAATTCCTGTTTTGAGAATGATGAATCCTTGTATTCTTTTTATTTTCATACCTATCTAAATGTCTGATGTCTTACATAACCTCAAGTTGTGATTCCACCAGAACCTTAGTTTAATGCTTTCTTAATTTGCTTAAGGATTAAGAATACTGATTACGGTGTCATTATCACTATCACTCTTATTGTTGTTATCATTTTCACTTTTAAAAGACATCATTATCTTTTCTATTGCATTATTCATTTTTTCCCTCTTATATCTGATAGCCCAGAACATGATCAAAACTACTACTAACAGTGGTACCACCACTACTACTAATAATAAGAAGAAGAAGAAATAATAATTAAACTGAGCTACTTTGGACTGAAAATGGTTTAACTGTAGAAGTTTTTCAATCTGCAATTACAAATGAATAATTTCTTTAAAACAGGAACCTTCATTTTTGTCTAAAAGTAGGCAGAAGATATATGTGTGCTATTTCTTCACGAAGAACACAACCAAATCGGAATAAAAAGCAAAGCGATGAGGATAGACGGTTCGCGCAATTGGTCGAAATTCGATCACGAACCATGCTAATACTTGTTAAATGACAATGTCATTTTGTTTTAAGATCTTGTAATGAGGTTGTTGTAAACCTAATAGTTCATTTGTACCCCCGCATTTCTCACATTAGTCACTTTAGATCTCTATTTGTTCTACGAACTTATTTCATCAGTTTCGCTCTCAGAGCTCACACTGTTAAAAATAAATGTGTTTACAACATAATATAGCTCATTTTACAGTAATAAACTGTAAAATTGCTAACCTGACTGTAATAAACTGTAAAATTGCTAACCTGACTGTAATAAACTGTAAAATTGCTAACCTGACTGTAATAAACTGTAAAATTGCTACCTTTACAGTACTAAACAGCAAAATTGCTAGTTTCACAATTTATTGCTATACGTTTCAGTTTTAAACAGAAACCTCTGCTGCCAGTATTATACTGTTGTTTTACAGTATAATATAGCTAATTTGACTGTAATATTGCTAATTTTACAGTAGTTTAACTGTAAAGTAGCTAGTTTTACAGTTTATTACTGTGTTTTTCAGTTTTAAACTAGAACATCTGCTGCCAGTTTTATACTGTAAAAACACCAGCTAATTTTTTGCAGTGAATATGCAACGCTTATCTTGTAAGAAGGGAATGTTATCATATTTTAAGAAACGGCACAAATAATTAAGCTGTTAAAATATCACGAGATATTAAGCAATTTGTTTTCTTTTTTCTTAATTTAATATTAAACTTTGCTTTACTGCACTAGCAAACACATAGAAAAATTAACTACCAAAAGAGTTAAAATTTCTGATGGATATAAATAATACAAAAAGGAAAACTATTTCTAAATAAGATTTCTTATGCGGGCAGGTTAACACTACACCGCATAGCGTTGCCAATTGGCTACATAGACTATTTTTCCTTATGACCATGCATAAGGCAACTCAAGCATAAAAAGCAAGTTTTAGGTATCTTTAAAGCAAATATAATCATCTATCCTCAAAATTATTTTTTTTAATGTGTCCCAATGTTACCTTAATACACTAAAAAACATATACATGTCTTTCCAAGAACAAAAACTCATGCAGTGTATGGTTAATAAGAGTTAAAAGCAGTTAAACTATAGTAACACAACAAATATAATGTATACTCTAAACAAGTGTAAATAACGAAACGTGTATAATAGCAAGTATATATCAATGAAATACCCAAATAAGGGAAAGAATTATCCCAAGTTGCACATAATATGCCAAATTATATCAAAATGTACGCACTAACAATATTGCACTCAGATTTATTAAGGTATCCTAACACGCTTAAAGCCCCTTTTCCAGAAGAAAAAAAAAACATAAAATTTTTAGAAACATTGTAATTACATTTTTGAAGCAGTCTAAAAAAAATAATAATAACTTACATTAAAAAAATATATGCACAAAATTTTATAAAACTGTTAATTATTTGTCGAATTTGGAAAAAAGGTATTCAAAGAGGCAATTAAGTAATGCTGTAACCTTGGGAAAATAAAACTTTCTCCAAATTAATTTACTTACTTCTGTCTTGGGCATATATCAACAAATTTGAGGATAAGACCTTATCGAAGACCTCTCTGTAATATTTTCAGAAATTTATTATATTTTTATTTTAATGAGAATCCTTTACTAAAAGTATACTGTTATGGGAAAAAGTTTGATACATTTCTTGGATAATGTTATAGATATAAAGATATCCGCTAAGTTTCACAAGAACGGAATGAGAATATTTTGAGTTATCAAATTTGAAGGGAGCGAATTTGACGCAAAAATTTATTTCGAAAAAATGCACTTTGAATTTTATTTTCAATGCTTTTACTATACATTATGCACAAAGACCAATATCTCTGCTTCTAACAGACACATTCGATTAGCTTTGTGTGGCTACAAAACTGATGAATAAAATTTGTTTTTAAATGTGTACATTCGTCAAAAATAGCCATTTTAACGTGTTCGGATGCTTTACAATTTATCTACAAAGCAACTAATTTTCTGGATAACGAATAGCATGATAGTCAAAAACATTGCATTGAAATAGAAAAAACATATAAAAACTTTTTTTAAGGCAGTTCCTCCATTTTGACAACGTAAAGTTGAAGAAAGAACACGAAGAATTGCTTAATAAACACATTTTACACAACGCTCAAAAACTAAAACATAATTCAATATTCAAGACAAAAACGAAGTTACAGTTACTATTTGCTGGACTTCCAATCGATAAACAAACTCATCTATTACACACTTGACGTGGGGCCTAAACCGATTTTACGCACAAATGATATTACTTCCATAGAAGAAGAAAACAATGCACCGATGCCAACGATATTTTTTCGCACGATAAAACACACTATTGAAAATTCCTGTAGGGCAGCCTAGGAAAAATTTGGTTCAGCTTCAAACAACCTAAGACAAAGTGAAGCAAAAGGTATTCGCTCTTTTCAAAGTCATTCGGGGGGAAGCGACGCATCGAAAGACACTTGCAAAAATTTTCTTTGCTCGAAAAAACGCGAATTTGGAAAAAGGAAAAAAATACAAATATAGTACCTTCACAGTTCACATGTTTCGAAAAACGTGATGGTGTTTTCAGAAATGGTGTTTTCAGATGGTGTTTTCAGCTTTTTTAAGACATCTTATGACAGCATATTCAACACAAATTTAGTTTTGATTGGGCGACCTTGCCGATACGGGTGTTTATCGCACCCTTGCAAGAAAAGTGACAGAAGTTGGAAAATTCTAATTTTTGATTTTTGTATGAAACAGGTCAAAACATAGTGCTGTTTTATGTGTGAAAGTGTCACAGCTGAAATTTTGATAGTTTCCGCTATGTAACGCTAATAGTGACACAAGTCAGACTAAACTTTTAGTATATAAATATATAAAACATGGGACAAACGAAAAAAGTAGTACTATACAGAAAACTCAAGTTGTTTACCGATATATTTAATTTAAAAATAGCAATGAATATTCATTTCAAAAGTCTAACAACAGCTAACCAGCAAGAAACCACTAGTTTTTTTTTTTTTTTACTCTACTGCAAAATTAGCCAATTCCCACTAGTGCCACTTTGGTTGCAAGGATGCTATGTAATATTGAAATTAAGGAAACTGCTTGAATGGGCAATTTTTAGGTGTAGCATTTCATTCACGACGGGGGTATTCCCCATTTTTCAAAAACATTTTTTTCCTGAAAGAGACCACTAAAAATTTTGGGGAGAATAACTTTTTTTTTAATTGTGACGCATTTCCTTTCTTAAAAAATAATCTTATCAAACTCTCACGCAGTTTCGTTTTCGCTCCTGTCGTCACAAATGGACAAAACGCTCCAAGGGAGGCACTTAATATTCTAGCCTCCATTTTTGGGTAAAATTTTTCATTGTTGAGGAGTCGGGGTTACCAGAGATCCAAAATGGCTTATGCGTCGGCTTGACTTTACCCTTAAATTTCTTCATTTGTGACGTTACACGAGATCTTGCCTTGTTTTGGAAATCGATCATTTGGGGGGGGGGGGGAGGATAAGTTAAAATAAACTGTTAGGTAAATGAAAGTTTTTTCTGACCCGATGTTGGTTTTTTGTCTGCTTATTCACTCAGTATTACTGAATAAAAGAAACACTCTTATTACAGTTATCATTCTTGTATAGAGTTCGATATGATATAATAACAAAATATACTTTGCTTTGTTAATGCATATTCACAAATAATTATTGACCAGTTCCATTTTTAGTCATAAAAACAGTATTTTCGTACAAAACAGAAACTAAGAAACAATAATGCATCCCTTATGCGGCTAATCAACATCATCTATGTCATCTATTGTTTTATATACAGAAAGCAAAAATTTTCTACTATTGCTGCT
>JAXGGA010020489.1:0-18200 GCA_038373865.1 Uloborus plumipes | reverse complement strand
TCAATTATTTCCACAACCTGGAAGCACAAGAGATATTTTTATTTCACTTGATGTATGGAAATTTCAATTAAAATCATTCACTTCAATAAATTGAGGAAAA
The DNA here is from genome assembly GCA_038373865.1 of Uloborus plumipes. Classification (NCBI taxonomy): domain Eukaryota; kingdom Metazoa; phylum Arthropoda; class Arachnida; order Araneae; family Uloboridae; genus Uloborus; species Uloborus plumipes. Next base: position 18,100 of record JAXGGA010020489.1, on the reverse strand, counting down.
CAGATATATTTGGGTTTTCATGCAAAAAAGTCAAATGCAATAAAATACTTTTTTTCAACGTTGTTGCTAGATTTGTTTTTTCTCCTCTAAATATAATATAATTGAAAAGTAGATCATGAGCCTGTAGAAACAGGAGAAAAAATACCTCTTTAAGCATTAGCAAAACTACGCATAATTATAATGTGCTGATATTGGATCCCTGAAAAAAAAAAAAAAAAAAAAAAAAAACGTTTTCCCATTCTGAAAACGATTTAAAACATTTTCTTTCCATCATAAATTAACTTTTCTTTGGCAGAAGGGAAAAAAATAATTTAACTATTCAGTTGCAACGGATGAGTATAAAGTTAAAAAATTTAAAAACTTGAAAGTTTAGAACAAATGTCTTTTGGAAACAAAACGAATTTTAAACATTCGTGGTATGTCATACTGCAAGAGAAATTTATGTTCATAACATTTGTCCGTATAATTTATTTCATAAATGTATTTCAGAAATAAAATTCTTTTAAAGCATTCATTTCAAAAATAATTGAGAATTAATAAAAAAAAATTTTGCACAAAAATTTAATAATTTGAGTATGAAATTTCAGATGAGAAATGTCTCTATACTAAACCAAAGAAAACCAAACGTAATTGCATACAAAAGTTTCGAAGTAACAAGACATCATTTCTTAAATTTGACGAAATGTGCATCATATGTCTCTGTTACAACGTATTATAATTACGTCAATTGTAGCTTCAATGTACGCATGCCATTTCCACTTCAAACAGGTGATGTTTGTGTGTTTCTTTTACGACTTTCTGTTGGCACAGTAAACATTTTGTAGTCAAAAGGTCAAAAAGTTACAAAATGTACTTCAGGTGCACTTCATTTGTGCTTATGAAATGTACTTCTTTTTTTATACAACTAATTGACAATAAAAAAATAAATAAAATGAAAAAAAAAACACAAATGAAAAGAAAACTGCAGACACGTGTTTCGAAATTACAATGAAAGCAATTTTCAATGGAAAACACAATATTTAAATAATTCAGCAGCATGTTACATATTTTTCGCTGCAGAAATAGTTGAAATTAAGGACACATCCCAAAGCGTATGCATGTAATTTTCTATTTTGCAATAATTATTTTTTTTATTTGACTAAACTTGCAATAAACAAAAACCAGGCATTGGACTACTTTTTGCCTCAGTAATCTTTAAGCTACTAGAAAGAAAATCTACTGAAACTGAAACATTGACACATTTTATTAACTTATCAGCATTTTTTATAAATGTTATTTCGGGTCCTCTACAGTCACACCCATAGACTATCGAGTTACTTTAATGATCAGTTAACACCTGAAAAGTAAATTTAACCTTCCTTTTTTTGTGCGTAAAGTATAGAAAAAAAATAATAATTTGTTATGCATTTTGCAGAAGTCTAAGATAGTTAATTTCCCTTCTTAAATTTGAAATAATGTAATTGTAGGGATGTTTGTAAAAGAATGTGTTATACCTTTTTAATCATATTGCAGTAAAGTGAAGCACATTTTAAGAGTAGAAATAAACAGAAAAATACGTAAATAAACTTGTGGTGTGTTTTAAACGCGGCAATCACTGTCTCCCACCAAAGCAATATGGAATTAGAATTTCAATTTAAATAGCCTTATTTTTGCAACAAATTCTGCAAGTTTTTTCGAACCACAAGTCATACTTCACACCTACGAAGAAAATTCTTTTAAAGTAAAGAATTCGTTGAATAAACAATTCAAGTAGTTCAGAACATAACATCCGGAAATCTGAAAATTACTATTGATTTTCGAATGTTTCATTTCTGTATTCCTCAGTTACTTTCTAAAGTCCATTCACGCTTTAGAACATGAAAAAGAAAAATTCCATTTCATAAAAAATACTTTATTCTAAAAAAAGTACGAAATCCGATTTATCTGATAAGAGTTTCAAAAGTATATAACTTACAAATTTCTACAAAAAAAGAAACCCTAATCCCTCTTCCAAGATTTCTTATCCGTTTTTCGCCATTTTCTTATTCAAATTTCTTTTGAAATAAAATGAGAGAAGTTCAAGTTGTCAGAGCAAATCCTCGATTCGGCGCTGGCATAATTTTATTTAAAACCCGTTTTATTTCTAATGCCAACTATATTTTTGTGATATGTTTCCTTTTTTATACCATGTCATTTTAACTTAAACATGAATATAAATTCGAATTTTATTTTATTTTTTTTAATAAACATGATTACAAACGTTATCATCGGAAGTTTTAATGTAAATATTTTGACTTTCTAATAACTGACATTCATTACTTTAAAACTTAGAGTATGAGGTTTATTTTGCCTAGTCCCAAATACAAAGCCTTTCAAAGCATACATGTTACTGAAGAGCATAGCAATGTTCTTATTTTCTGGGTTACTGAGGATGTATATATTTTATTCCTAAAGAAGATGTTCGTTTTCTTAGCTTCAAAACGGCCGATTGCAAATTTGTCAATTTGTTTGCAGTCGTTTATGGACTCGTGTTATTTTTCTTATCAAATTGAATATGTTAAAGTATTCAATACGTGACGTGGTAATAGCGTAGTTAGTAGTACGGGATATATACATTATATTAGTTAAGAAATTTTGTTATTAGTTATTAAATATATACATTTTGTCAAATGAACATCTGACAAAATGAATGGGGCAAAGTTAAATAACTTATTTTGTTTACTAATTCATTTATTAATTAATCCGTTTACATTTCTTCGTTCGTTAATTTTTTTTTGTTCATTCTCTATTCTGTTCACTTTCCAGTGTGCTCATTTTGAATAAGGTAAGTTATTTTAACTATTACACTTTGTGCTACATTCCCCAACAATAAATGCCAATTCACATATACAACGCAAACAAATTTTTCCCTTTTAACGTTGTTTGTACAATATATTAAGCGAGATTTTTTTCGTATAATTTAATCTTCCATTTAGAAGGAAAGGAAATGAAAAAAAAAAAAAAAAAAAAAGGTAATCAAATATATTTTCTGGATCGTTTCGTGTAGCTTCTAAAGATGCAAAAAGCAATCATGCTTCAAAAACGCAATTGCATCTTAGAGTGAACTGATGACATTTGGGACAAGTCCTGCAAACTCTTGATTTAATCAATTTATATTGCTCTCCACACACAAATTGGCCTTAATTCCATCCATTGTATACGAAGCTTTCATAGAAGATAAATGGTGTTGCGCAAAAAAGCATTGCATGGTGATTGATTGCGAAGATTTGTTTACCAGAATAGCCAATTACTTCTGAAGACAGCTTTGGTTGATATATTTTCTCTTATTTTTTGTTGCTTTCTTAAGTTATTTTGCTTATTAAAACGACTAACGCTAAAAGAATGTATCCATTACAGATGTACTTTAACCCATTTATGCCCAAGATTTTTTTAACATTTTTTTTCAATTTTTACATGCTTAAAACTCTTACTTGGAATGGTTTACATACATTTTAGGCTTGAAATAGTTCGCCATTGCCATATTTATTAAGTTATTTAACGTCCTGTTTATGGATATTTTGCAGATATGTGAGCAAAATACGACCTTACTTGACTTTACTTGTGCGAAGTAACATTACAGAAGGCATATCTAATCAATATTAAGCAAATCATTTTAAAATAGTTTAATTTTATGAAAAATAAGTTCGCAAAAAGAACTTACATTCTGTGGCTACTCATGCTGAATCGTTGCTTGATTGATTTCTTTGAAAATAGCTGTCAATAATTAAACTCTGATGTCTGAATAGTGGCTCTAACTGGTTTTCTCAAGAAGAAGGACTATTTAACTTGTAAAAAACAGTTTTAGTAAAATGATATACTCATTATAGGTTTTTGTATGCAGTAACTAACAAACGTCCCGTTTTATGGCTACTGGATATAAATGGGTTAACACGAAGAATCATAAATCAGTTTTTAAGTTGGTTTCACAAAAAAGCTCTCATACAAAGAAAAAAAAAAAACTTTTAAAAAATCTGCATTGGGGCCTCGGTGGCATAGAGGTAGAGTTCTTTCCTCGTAAGCAAGAGGTCGCGGGTTCGAGTTCCGCCTTACCCATGGATGTTATTTCAACCACTCAGTTCCGTAAATCCGTCCTGCGTTTGTCAGGAGGCAAGGAGCATAGTTCTCAGTCCTCATATATGTCGAAGCTGATGGCTTCAGTATTTAAAAATAATAATAATAATAATTTAAAAAAATTAAAATTTTGAAATCATTTTCAAGGGAAGTAAACGGAAACTACTTTTTTAATCCTCAGGGAAAAGTTTTGAGTAGTTTGACAACTGCGTTATGCCAACAGAATATGTGACAAATTATCTAACTTATCCAATGTATGCATCACTTTAGACTCTTGCTTGATTTAAATCTTCAACATCTACCAGAAAAGCTATATAAATAATGTTTTTCATTTTGTTTTGTCATATATACAGCTTTCCCATTTTTCGCAGTTCGCCACATAGAACAAAACTTGCATTAACAGCTACAAGAAAGAAGCGGACGTATGCATACACTGCAAAAAAAAAAAAAAAAAAAAAAACTGATGTTTTTACAGTATAATACCTACAGCAGAGGTTCCAGTTTAAAACTGTAAAATGCGCAGGAATAAACTGTAAATAATAATAAAAACTAGGGATGCACCGATTAATCGGCAGTACCGATTAATCGGCCATAATCGGCCACTTTGCCCATTATTAATAATCGGCAAAATCGGGCCGATTAATCGTCCGAAAAAATATTTTTCATATATTATTCTTTAAAGTATACTTTCACTAGGAAACTATGATGAATAATTTTATTAAGAGTAATAATAATCCTCACAGTTACTATAAAGTGTTTTTTTAAATTAATTCTCCTACTTTGAATAAATATACATAGACGATGATGCAACATTTTTCATGTGGCGATAGTTTTCTCCTTAGCACAGTGCTTTCAGATAACCTCTAATTTTCAAAGAGTAAAAGTATTGCAAAATTGCTACTATTTACTAAAATATATGAATTAAAAGTACTCCTAAATTGGAGTGTTCACCACACACACCCCCTCCCCTCCTTATTTTTTTTATAAATTTTTACTTCCAATCTTAACAAACAATTTGTTAATAATATTATTGACACTCATATGAAAATTGGTTCTAAGAAATTTGATAAAATATTGAAATTATTTTGTGAAAACTAGGAAAATTAAAAAAAATCTTCTCCCAGAAATAAATTACTTACTATTTCTAAACTTGGAGTTGTTAAGAGATAAAAAACAGTGATGGTAAAATTGGTAGTAGAAAAACAATTATCCTTATCATTGATTGGCCGATTAATCAGCCAACTAATCGGCCGATTATCAACAGCCTATTAATCGGAAATCGGTAATCGGCTACTTTCCTTATCGGTGTATCCCCAATAAAAACTCTTATTCATTAATAGTCGTAAAGAAAAAAAATCATATCCAGTTACTCTCAGAGGCAGTAGTCTTCGAAACTGTGCACCAAACCTTTATTTCTCAATTCTTCCAGAAGAATAAGGAAGATCTAAACCACACACACAGTATTGAAATTCTGTTTCCAGTTATCCCAACTAACCCTAAAGACCAAAAAACACATTTTGAGTAAAAACTAATGCTTAGTTCTAGATACCATTTACTAGGGTCACTAAAAAAAGCCTGGTAACATTTGTTAGGGCTGCGACTTACTTACATCTCTTTCGACAAATCAAAATGGTTCTTCTTTTGGCCATTGAACTAGTAATTTATAAGGTTTCAAAGCCCTTTGCTTCTTACTGCCTTATCCTTCTTTAATTTCCAATAAAATAAAAATAAATCATAATAATAACTATTTTTAACTTCGTTAATTTCTTGCAACAGCCTATCTGTTGAATGAAAAAAAAAGCATGAAATAATGACTTAGATGAACAATATAATTATTTTTATGGTTTTTCTATCAAGACAAATACTATAAAAATATATTAATCAATTGACAAATAAAAAAACATTTAATAGCTATCTAAAATCCGACTTTAATTGCAGTAGAAGGCTCTAGTAAATGCTTTTTGCATCACGTTAATTAGTTCTCAAGAATCTTTTTTTCTAACTATTTGTAATTAACGTGACTTTATGCATAATTTTATTTTTTTTTACGTTTACTTAAAATACTTTTCAAATATTTAAAAACACTTTTTAGTAACATTATAATAATTAGTCATTCATTTTTTCAAATTTTATTTGCAGAAAATATTTTTAATAGCAAAATTGCTTTAATTTTTTGAGCTTTTTTACCTGCTATTGAGTAATAAAGTAATATATTTTATAATGATTGTTACTTTGTTTTTTTAAGAAAAGACGCGTAGCAAGGGAGAAAAACATTATATTTCATGTACTGCTTTTTATCTTTGTGTGTGTGTGAGTGTATTTTTGTAATTTATTTATTTATTTTTATTTTTACGAATAAAGTGTATGCTCGGTACTTAAAATTTATTTAAACTCCTATTATTTTGCTTAAGAAGGTTGAATAGAACATATAGAGCAAAAAATGAATTCGCATGAGTTCATTTTTTTTCGAAAGCGAAGCGTAGGAAATATATTTCAAATCAGTTGATCTTTGGAAAAAGTTTGACACATAAAACGCTTTTAAATGCCACGAAATAAGCATTCTGAAAAACATTCCTCTTTTACCAGTCGTGCATGAGAATACAACCACATCAATTCTCACCTGACAATATATGATTTAGTTCAAAAAGAGGCCTCCTGAAAATAGAATCCCAGCTCCTCGGGCAAATAGAATAGTTTCAATCACGTGTCAGGGTTTGATGCCCGCAGCTGAGTCGGAGAAAAGAGTTTGGGATAAATGGAAAAATCTAATTTAGGTAAACGTTTTACATGAATCGGGGCAGCAAAAAGGAAATCTTTTCGATGGAATAGTGTGCTGATGAATAGTTTGCTGTTTTTCCTTAAAAAAAAAAAAAAAAAAAAAAAAAAAAAAATTCCGAAAATTTATTTCAGAGGAGGACTGAAAACATTGCATACTGCATTGCTATTTATTTATATATTTATTTGCATTTTATGCAAACTGTTTACAATGATATTCTAGAATTGATATAAAACATTTTCAGGCAAGTTAGAAATGCTCTTAAAATGAAATGCTTAAATGCTAAAAAGTATATTAAGTACACTGCAAAAAAATGAACGGTTGTTTTTGCAATATAATACTGGCAGCAGAGGTTCCGATTTGTAACTGTAAAATGCACAGTAATAAACTGTAAAATTAGCAATTTTAGTTTCTTACTGTTAACTTAGAAATTTTACATTTTATTGCCGTAAAATTTAACTGTATTATACTGAAATATCAGCAGTATAATGCTGGCAGCAGAGGTTTTAGTTTAAAACTGTAAAATGCACGGTAATAAGCTGTAAAATTAGCAGTTTTACAATTTATTACAGTAAAATTAAGAATTTTAGTTTAGTACTGTAAAATGAGCAATTTGCAGTTTAATACTGTGAAATGAGCAATTTTTATAGTTCATTACTATAAAATTAGCTGCATTATACTGTGAAAACAACATTCATTTTTTACAGCGTACGACAAAGTTCCAAAAAGAAAATGAAGGGATGATTATGATTAATTGCCAGTACACAACCCCGTTTGAAATAAACGAACAAATAACAAACAACGAGCAGAAAATTATTGGAAACTGTAGGCTTTTATTCCAAAAGACAGGAGTGGCATAAAATCATAAACTGACCAATTTTACTATCACAAGCAAAAAAATAGGTATTCAGTGATCAGAAGACCTCTTTGAGTAATGCAAACCAAAATTAGGACTATAAAAAGTTTTCTTTTTGAAAAGGCTTTTTAATGTAATCTGTAAGAATAAACGTAATAATATGTTTGTAGTTCTGGACTATACTAGGAAAAGAAATAACAACTCCATGAAGAAAAAGTAGTATTGAAATGAAATATTCAAAGCATAATCATGGAATACAGTAGAGATTGTGACAAGAAGTTCATGACAATGAAGAAGAAAAAAAATTCTGTACTTGCTGTTAACGCACAAAAAACACATAAGACAGGAGTATAACAAGGGCAAAACCTCACGAATTGAAATGTAATCTTCAATTCATGCATAATGTATAGATAATGCCTTATCGACGCTAAATGTCATCTCTGGTTATGGAATTCCAAGCATCTTCAAATTGGACGCGTAAATTTGAATTGGTAGTTTAACCCCAAGGATATTGAATTCACAAGTCTTAGCGAGTTCGAGGACTATACAGGTTTTGGGAATTGTATAATATCGCGTAAGCCATGTTGCGCCGCACATTTCATGTGTGATACTTTTGTACTGCATTAAAAAACACAGATATATACTGTGTGATATTATATCGCGCGACTTTCATCGAGTTGAGCATGCGTTAGGTCTTTTTTTATTTAGGAGGGGAATCCAAAGTAACATTCAACGGAAGTGACAAGCGACCAAAAACTGAAAGCATAGGAAGTGCGTTTTCTTAACATATTACCCATTTTTCAAATTGGAACCGTTCGTGGCTGCTAGGCGTGGAATTTGAAAACGAGCAGTAGACCAGTACTGTCGTGCTAAGCACAAAAGTCATATCTGCACTTTTAAACAAAATTGAGTTATCGCCACCAGGTGGCTCTTCATGACGCATTTTACCTAAATACAAAATGGTATAGTCATTTGAGAATGGGAAATATTTTTTTTAAAAAATCCGAAAAAGTTTCATCTGAATGAAATACATGGTGGCGCAAAACTTTAAAGAGTAATATCTTAGTTTGACCTCAACTGTAGATACCACTTTTGCGCTTAGCACGGCATAGTAGACCACACGATTTTGTCAAGTATAGGAGCATATGTATAGCTGCAAGAAGAAATATTAATGATATTCATTCCCCTGATTCTAATCCTGTGCTTTTTCACAGAAAAAAGAACACATTTAAAAAGAAAAAGTTCATTCAATACTTACTTTTTTTTCAATTAAATGCAAAGGGAGGCGATACTAGTTATGAGCGCATCTTTTTACATGCTCTTTATGAGAGAAAACATACTATTGCCTCAAACACAGCCTCAAAAACAGATGAATGAACTGTAAAAAATGAATGTTTTTTTCACAGTACAATACAACTAATTTTATATTAATTGACTGTAAAAATTACTAATTTTACTTTAATAAACTTTAAAATTGCTTATTTTACAGTGCTAAACTGTAAAATTGCTAGTTTTACAGTTTATTACCGTGTATTTTACAGTTTTTAACTGGAACCTCTGCTACCAGAATATACTGTTGTTTTTACAGTGCATTACAGCTAAATTTCACGGAAATAAATTGTAAAAATTGTAAATTCGTTTTTACGGTAAGAAACTGTAAAATAGCTAAATTTACAGTTTATTACTGTGCATTTTAGTTTTAAATTTTAACATCGGCTGCCAGTATTGTACTGTAAAACCAAGAGTTTACTTTTGCACGGAGCAAGTTTTAATCTCTACTAATAATAAAGCTGAAGGTGGGTCTGTTCTTTCCTTCCTTCTTTCTTTCTTTCTTTCTTTCTGTCTGTCTTTCTGTCTTTTACGCCAAAACCATTCGGTCGATTTTCATTCCACTTGGCACAAAATTAGTTTGTAGCATGTAGTTTTGCACCTCGAAGCGATTTTTCGAAAATTCCATTTCGTTCTTTTTCTATTCGAATTCTTAGCGGAAATTCGATAAAATAGGGAAGAAATATTTCATACACATTTTCAAGTCTTATGTCATTCGAAAGCTTGAAATTTTCTGCATAAAATGAAGTTTTTTCGAAGTTTCTACGATCATCAGGAGAGCTGTAATAATTGTTTTTAGAATCCCGGAATTCAAGGCTTACCTTCAGTAAAGCAAGCCAAACGATTCTAAAATGGTTCAGCTCGAGAATAAAATTTGTTTGAAAAGAGAGATGAAATGAATTATTTTCTCAACGGAAATCAACTTTTCATGTTGTTACCATGGTTACGTTTTCATACCTTTTTTTTTTGTTTCGTTCTTTTTCCAGCGTTGCCAGACGTAGTATTTTTTCGGCCCAAATAAGGAGCGCAGTATTTTTCTGGCAACCCTGTTTCCAATATACTTTAATGACTTAATTAAAAGATATCGCAGATTTTTTTTTTTTTTTTCATTTTCATAGATGTCGCATTTTAGCAATATTGATTTTGGCAACGTTTGGAAACAGTAGTATTTTGTAGTATATTTTTTTAGAGGAGGCGTAGTATTTTTCTGTTTCAATTCTCTGGCAACCCTGTCTTTTTCCCGGTGAAAATGTGCTTTGGGACAATGCTTGGCGCGTTTTCAAAAAGTCACCAACTGGCGCGTTTTTGCGTGTCTCGTGGAGTTAAAAGCTCCGAGAGAAACTGCGCAAAATAGTCAGGGTTACCACGCTTGGCGCGCCTATCGCCCATTTAGCGAGAAAAGGGTACCTAATGCACAGATTAACCAAATATCATATCAATTGCGATGTTGCATCGTTCTTTTTAAAGTGTTTCATTTCGGAAAATGTATTGTTTTGTTTTTAAAGCTAGGAAAGAAAACTTTCTTCTTCTTTTAAACTTTGGTAAGATTTCTGTTGGTTTCTGTGAGCAACAAAATTGTTCTTATTTTCTCTTTTGGCTTATTTTTGTGCACCTCTCCTTGGGGTTGCATTCGAATGTCCCCAAGGGGGTGTTTTACCCCTTTTATGGGGTAAATCAGTGTTTTCAATGCAGACAAAAGTGATATGAATTGGCGCGACCACTTGGCGATATATCGCCAAGCTTTTGGTCGCCAAGTGTTTGACGCCAATTTGGCGAAAAAAAGTATTTTTTTTTATTTTGGTTCAATTTGGCGCGACCACTTGGCGATATATCGCCAAGCTTTTGGTCGCCAAGTGTTTGACGCCAATTTGGCGAAAAAAAGTATTTTTTTTTATTTTGGTTCAATTTGGCGCTATTGGCGATATTTTGCGAAAAATCCATTGAATGATGTTAAAATCGGCGATATTTAGGAGATTAATCATTGTAAAACATTTTTTTGCATTGTTTCGTAGCAAACTAGGGATACAAATGTTTGAATTATTTTCTTACTCACTCCAAGCACTATTTTAGCACTTAAGGCATCTACTAAGAAATTTACACGTAAAATTAAGTAGTGTGGGGTCCATATCAGATTTTTATATCATACTTTGAAGGAATTATAGTTGAATTATAATTGAAATAGAGCATTTTTTCTGCTGTATCAATTATTTTACAAATGAACTTTTAATTTTATACCACGGGCAAAGCCGTGCGGGTACCGCTAGTGCAAAATAAATGAACATCAGATGGACATGGGGCTTAAATGTTGCTTATAGTTTGTACTAAGAAGCAATTTGCGTCGATGTTGTATGTTGTAACTGCATGCAAAGATGTGCGAAATGCACGGTTCTGCGTCAAAAAACATGAAACAGGGATAGGGGCACAAACTACTTCCAATCAGTTTTTACGATCGGAAAAGATGGATATGCCATTAGGTTCTCCAGAACATGCATTGGCGACACCAGTAAACCCATTCCAAGTGATTAGATGACTTCAGACTTCAACAAGACAAAAAAACACGCTAACACTGTCTTCAAAGGGGATTGCAGATCCATTGTACGCATTTCATGGGCAAGAAGTTGCAGCTTGTATTTGCAGCAGTATATTTATTCTACTTTACAATGCTGTTCCATTGATGAAACAATACTTACACAAATGATCTAGATTCTTGTCTTCTTACGTGAAAATGATTGTGAGACCATATATGTGCTATTGGGCCACCACCGAATTTCTCCGTTCAATTTGCTCTAATCCCACTTCCATTCAGTCTCACAAAGTCCCACTGTACTAATCCTGCTCAGTACACATGGGGTCTTACGTAATGTATATGGTGCACGGGCCGGCCGTGGTGGCCCGATCGGTAAGGCGTCGGACTCGTGACCGGAGGGACACGGGTTTGATCCCAGCCGATCAAAGATTCACCGTCTTGATTAATGGTGACTGGGGGACGTTAAAAATGTCGTGGTCACAAAGTCCTCCAAGTGAAACCATACCTCTGGGGATGCTGGGCTAAGGGATTGCTCGACCCTTGATTCTGGTTCAAAAATAACAGAGCGCTCTTCAGGTCCCTATCCCGGTTAAACCCCGAGTTGTGGTAGGTACGGGGGGCCCTGGAGTGTGTGAAGTGAAGTGCCTATGGTGCACATGACGAAGTACACAAATAAATACCAGAGAATAACAAATATTAGTTTTTAATGTCAGTCGTTTAAATCTTTAGACGCGTTGATAGTTTCTTTCATTGTTTTCTAATATATGTTTATTTTATGGAGCATTTACTTAATAAAATTAGATGAAGTTTTGTAATGGAAACATTGACTTATTTTAGAAGTACATTTACACTAAAAAGAATAGAATAAAAATATTTTTGAAAAATAAAAATTGAACCGACTTTAGAACTTCACTTGGCAAGTGCTCCAAAAAAGAAAATATAATTTTATTCGTTGAACACCATTGATGCTACATTTAAACATAAGTTTTGAAGTCTGCGCAAAAACAAGAGGTAAAATGATGTTTAACTACATTTTGTCAACATTTTTCAGAGAAAAGATTGAAAATTAAGAGCTGAATATTTGTACCGTTACATAAATGTGTCGTTATGAATGTAACGCATGCGAATGCGATTAAATGACCTGGATTCATTGAAATTTACATTTATAGTTGAATTGTAGTTCAGTATGATTCTATTTAGTGTTTTTGCGCCGACTTCAAAACTTATGTTTAAATGTAGTATCGATAGTGTTTAAAAGAATAAAATTAAAGAATATAAAGAATAAAAGAATAAAATTGCTTTTTACTGTTTAGATCATTTGCCGAGTGAAGTTCTGAAGTCGGTTAATTTTTTTTTTTTTTTTGGAAATTTATTTATTTAAAGTAAATTTTATATGATAGGGGCATTTAGGATAGCAAAGCTTTGCTTTTTAAAAAAAAAATATCCCGAAGTATTTACCCATCTCAAAATTTTCTGTCTCGTGCCTGTTTAGTAACCAACCTTTTTCTTCTTTTCCTTTTTTTCAAACGTACCACAAATCAATATTCCAAGCCAAAATTGCCACACGAAAAGGCGTTTCCACATGCAGCTCTTAGTATTTACAAACCGTTATTTATGGCTTCACTGTTTAAAGATTTCAGTTACATTTCTTCAAAAAATTTACTGAATTTTAATATAACTGAAATGCTTCTTAACGAATGGAAAGGTATCTTACGAAAAGCTTATAACAAAAAGTACGATTCTAGTGAATTTAAATATTAGCTTAAACTAAAATGTGGTGTCATCTGTCGAATATACTGTCCGTCCTTAATAACAGCGCCTATCACTTGCGATCAGATATACTTAAAAAAGGGTAGATGGGTTATGGGTGATGACTTTCCGAAGTTTTTAATTTAAAACTTCCATTTGCTAAACCTTTTGACACATTCAACTGAACTATGTATTTGAAATTAGCATCGTTCCACGCTTTTTGATACGGCTCAAAATGCTTTTTATTATTCCTCCCCTTATTGTTATCTTACCTAACACCCCTATTTTGGTAAGATCAGAGAAGACCTGACGCATGCGTAAATACGCGGAAGGTTTTACCTAAGAAGATAAGACAGTACATTCATCAGGGTCAGATAAATTTATTTACCTCTAATCAGAATAAATTTAACTTTAGCATTAATGCAAAATACTAGGCTCTAAAATCCTTTCACGCATTCAGAAAATGCATTCGAATACTTCATTTAAAAAGCTTGGGATATGAAGTGAATGAGCTATTTCAAAAGCACTCGTTTGAGTGCGTCACATAATATCTTGATCCATGGTTACCCTTCATACTCAAATGAGAAGGAATGTTACAAAGGGATTTCATTCATGAGGCTATTTTAAAAGACCATAAACCGTATTCTGGGAAAATAAAAATCGTTCGTCACAAAGCGATCTCCTTTTTTCTCTTTTTGTTTATTTATTTTTCCAAACTACTCATTTCCTCTAAATTCAATAAAAATGGAAAATGCTTCTCAGAAAGCAAATAGGATTTCAAAGTAATCCAATTTAAGGTAAATGTCGCCATTTTTACTTAGGTGATTTTAAATCTTTGTCTGTTTATGACACGCGCGGCTAGAAACAGTGGGTGGCTCTCTTGCAGAAAAAGGATTATAAAAACGTAGTGGTATTACTGCTCAAATTCTCCTTTTTAAGCAGTAATTCGACTGCGATGCACCTATATGTCCATTATTCATACTTTTCTTTAGAAACCGATATTAAGGTACTTTTAAAATTATTAGGAAACGTTCAAGTTGTTTTGAATTCTGTAATTTATTTGAATAATTAACAGTAATATTCAAAAAGTGCAGCTATATATAAGTAATGCTCTTCGAATACGAAAAGCTGCATGGGATCCCATGTAGAATCGCTAAAAAAACTGACTGAATAAACTTCAATTGAAATATCGTAAACATATTTATTTAGCATTTTATTTCCTAACACACAGTGTGTGTATATACTATATTTCGCGAACTGGCGACAATAGGGGCACACCTTAAAAAAAAAAAAAGTAAAATAAAAATAAAAAATAAAAAAAACGTTATCGAGGAAAATCAAGATTTTAGGTAGTATTATGTCAATTGCTAGATTTCTCAAACGTTACAGAAAACACTTTAAAGATTTCTGACGCAATGCTTACAGGTTAGCGCTTGTACTCTTAATTTGCTGTAGCAATTTTGAAGTTATTCACTTTGGTTTTAAAAAATGATATAATATGCTACGTCATAAAATTTAGATGCAATTAACATCCATTCGTTAATTCTGACTTCAGCAAAATTCAGAGGTACTAGCTTTTACGATACCAGTAAAAAGATATAATCAAATTTTCTGTAGATGTAATTTAAAAAGCGTACAGAATTTTCTATTGAAATATGCTAAATGTAAAAAATGATGCAAAAAATGAATCAACTTTTACGTCAGAAGATTTTTCCTTCCATTAATAAAAATGAATTTTGTCCCAAAACAACGAAGTATGAACACTTTATTTTCCAGACCTCTTGGAAAAGTTCTCCAGTTTTTTAATTGTAAAAAGATAGTGACCAAAAAAAAGTTTCAAAATTATTTTTACAAATATGTTTTTGTAGGAAGTTCTTGGTCATAAACGACTTTTATCCTCAAAAATAGTTGAAGATTTGCTTACTTCCCTTAGCTTGGAACCCTTATTTGGTTTGAGAATACTTTTTTTTAAAGAGAAAAAGAGAACATAAATTGTAAACGACAAGCATTTCACATTCGTTAAGTATCCACCTTATCAATTAAAAAAAAATAAAATTGAAAACTACTCTCAGAAAAAATTACTATCCATAATCACACTGCTTTGTTTAATGGTAAATTAATTTCATCATTTTGAGATTTATCTCTTCAGCAAAAAGTATTTATTTCATAATGTAGGTTTTTTTGTTTGTATTTATGGACAACCAAATACTTTCGAGCAGCAAAAAACTACTTTTGTGTGATGCAAGAAAGTACGCTTTTGTCCAAAAATCTAAAAAGAAATTAAAATTTCATTGTTTATTAACTAATTTCAACTCTACCGAAATAATGTTTAAATATGCTGAAATTATGTTCATATATGTTTAAAAACTATAAATGTATTATATGTAGGAAGAGAGAGAAACAAGTCAACTGGCTTTCATATTTTCTATCATGGGCAACACTAAGGGTACCGCTAGTAAATGATAGCTGTGATTATTTTTGGCCAAAGAACTTACATTTTTAACGTTTCTCTTTTAGTACTGCACTTTTCCTTCCAATATTATTTTTTTTATTTTGGAAACGTTATGTATGCCCATTTGATATATTTATTACGTACTATACGGTTGGAATAGAGGTAAAACCACTCTTGTCAAATAAATTATTCCTCAAGAAGTCCTTTTTTTTTTTTTGTCTTTTTTGTTTCTTCATTCGGTACCTATCTCAATTCTGATTGCAAAGAATTTAATTACATTTGTTAAAATCGAATTCTATGTTTGTTTCTTTTTTGTTTCTCTTACAACAAGCTTTTGAACTTGATCAAAATTGTCACAAATATTTAAAAAATGTAACAATCTAAAACGTTGACAGAGAAGCGAAAAAAAAAAAAAAAGATCTATAAGGGCCCTGCTCCACATCAGCGGAAAACGCGACCGAAACCGAAGGCAGAAACCGAAAATCCGTCTACTTTCCATAGGTACACCATTTAATCTATTTTACGTTTCTGCTTTATTTTTCTGCTTTACGTCAATGTGGAGCAGGGCCCTAAGCGTACATACAGTAGAGGTTTTAAAAAAACAACACTGCAAAAAATGAATTTGTTGTTACAGTATAAAATAGCTAAATTTGTACTGTAAAAATTACTAGCTTTACAGTAATAAACTGTAAAATTGCTCATTTAACAGTTTATTACTGTGCATTTCACAGTTTTAAACTGGAACCCCAGCTGTCAGTATTATTCTGTTATTTTTACAGTGTAATACAGCTAAATTCTAGGGCAATAAACTGTAAAATTTCTCCCTTTACGGTAAGAGACTGTAAAATTGCTAGTTTTACAGTTTATTACTGTGCATTTTACAGTTTTAAACTTGAACTTTGACTTCCAGTATTATAATGTAAAAAAAAAAAACAGTTCATTTTTCGCAGTGAGTATTAAGCTTAAACAACATACATATGTATTGGTCCAAAATACATATTTTATCTGATAAACTTCCATATTTTGAATTTAATAGGGAGTAGCTCAGTTTTGTCCCTTCATAGTCTTCCAGAACTACCACTAGAAATTTCTCTCTATCTTCTAAAACTATAAGTAAAACGGAGCCCTTTATTTGTATGTACGCATTTATAGTCACTAACTAATTGAACCTTATAATCGCAAGCGATCATGATAACCCACTAAAATAACTCCCTGTTTATCACCACGTGTTCAAAGAATTCCCAATTATTCATCAACACGACGGTGTGAAGTTGAGTGTTTGAGAAATGCAATATGTCGTAATTTTGAAAAGAAATATGGAGGCGACATGCCGTTGCTTAGCAACGAAACAGGAATCCTCCTTTTGTACATAGAGTATTGTGGTAAAATGAGGTAAATTCCCTTTTATCCGAGGTGCAAAACACAATCTTAGATAAAATTAGCATTCATAATTAAAATAAACCCCACTTTCTTATATGAATTTAGTTCCTATACCTAAATTTTTTTCAGTCGGATTTACTCCAACCTTTTTTAAACAGATTCTTCTTTTAATCTTAAACTTTTAATATAAATGTCACAAAAATGCAGGTAATTAAATATTTTTAAGAGTCATTTGAAAAAAAAGGGGAGGGGTCGAGTTTGGGTTATCAAGGTAAGCACATTTTTTAAATTATTTCCATGTTTCCAAAAACTGTCTCGTATTTAAATGCGATACTTTTAATGTTTGATTAAAAATTTGCTGGAAGACTTTGAAGAGCAAGAATTTACTTTTTAAAATAACTGACTTTGTTAAAAATGAGGAAAAAGTAGAACATATACTAACAGTATTCTTATGCTTTAAAAATATTAGCTTCTTTCACACGAAAAGGATACAAATCAAGGTAGGGGAGAGCGGGGCTAAAAATTCCGCGGGTAAGTTGTTCCCTTTAAAATAGCTCAGCTAAGAAAACATTTACATGTATTTTGTAAATACGTCGTGAAATAGAATGTTATAGCGCACAAATGGCGGCCATTTTAGACAGCCCAGTGGCGTCCGGTGTATCAAACCCGAGCACGTGCATTACTGATTTACGAAAGTAAATATTTTTGTTTTTGGTGTTTTTGGTCTTTCGCCCGAAATTTAATAGTTAATGTTTAGCTTATTGGTTCTTTTACATGAAGATAGATTGTGCACCCTCATATCCTACGCTGAAACTATTTATGTTTCGTTATCTAACCTATAATTTAATGTATTTAAAAGACATGTGCTTTTGGGCTAGTATGTTCTCCTTTTTGGGGGGCCACCCCTGTGGGTGCAAGTGTTCCGCGGAACAACTTGCCCCA
>JAXGGA010020488.1:0-18203 GCA_038373865.1 Uloborus plumipes | reverse complement strand
CTATCATTCCACCGCTATAAAATCTTCATGGATATAACCGGCTTTCCCAATTTTGGTCATGCGGCGACCAAACCAACTAGCTCCTTCTGGGCGACCAAACCAACTAGCTCCTTCTGAGTAGTACCTGCTGTGTGTCTGGCTGAGCCCATCCCTGGGATATTGGAACACCTCGTCAGGCCTATCTACCGGGCAAGAAGCAGAAGTTGAGCTGTTGACTGTGACGCCGTACCCAGAAAGGTGGACTGTGTATCAAATGTAACCGGTGGACTTCCGTTCCTGAGATGGTATTCTTGTAAAAATTCTAAGGGGTGAACTCCAAATTCTATTCTAAGACTTTTTAAATTTTCTAACGATAATTGGGGGGTTTTTTTTGAAAATTCAAAATTTTTTGGGTGTATCAGATTTTTCAATGTTTACAATGTTTTGATCAAAATAAATTTATACTGTTTGTTAAAATGTCTATCTGTTCCTTTCACTTCTGCCGACCACACTACCTCGGCCTCGTATTTATGTTAGCATAGGTTAACATGTTTGACAGTACTTACATCTAGGAATACATTGATGTCATGAATTCAAACATGTTCAATACCAGGAATTCAAATAAAAACCTTTTTATTTTGTGTCTTAATACGTCTAATATTAAACCCATGTTTAAAAAAATTAAAGGTGAGAATCTAAGTTATCTCCTTGTAGCATCATTGATTTTTTATGCATCAAATTTTGCGAAAAGTTGTCAATTTAGTACATGAAATCAATGGATTATTGTGCATTTTCAGATCAATTTTAAACAAATGTTTTTACTAATATTAGTTAGCTGTGTCTAGTTACAAAAAAAAAATAATGACAGTTAAATTATACCTGCTAATTTTAAATTTTATTTATTTTTTAGTAAGTTTTAGTTATTTATTTTTTGCAAAGAGGGTAGAAAAAAGCAACATATTGTACAATTTTCTACATATTATCTCCAAATGGAGTGCATAATAGGCTGTGTCTCCCACCCCTTCTGAAGTGACCCTCAACATAATCAATCTTTTGTAGCCTGCTGTTTCAAAAAGGTTGTGCATCCCTGCCGTAAATATCATTAAACAGTCCTCTTTCAAGAAAAGTTCGGAAGTGGCAATGGAAAAAGCAAATTGATAAAGAAATGAGGACAGTATAATGGCTTGCCAAAGAGCTACAGGAACAAATTTTTGTCTCTAATTGAATTGAATTAATATTGATCTCAAAAACTAAAGGAAAAACTCCTTTATTAGTATAATTTACTCATTCACCAAGTTCACTTGTTTTCCATTCAAAAGTGTGCACACAATTAATAAATTTTTTCCTGAGGAAACATATATGCAATGCATTTACAACATTTGTGTTTTAATAATAATGTTATTTTATTCAAATATTTCGGGACTCAATTTTTTCATCAAAGGACTCACTTTTTTTTCATTAATGGGTCCATGGGACCCAGGCAGCAAATAGATCAGTGCGAACACTGGTGCATATATAGTTACATATTTTTGTATCTGCTGCATATACATGCCTAAAAACGGAGCATTTTAAAATAAATGCATATTAGTGCGTTTTTCAAAAAAAAAAATAATTGTTCTGCACAAAGAAAGTTTTAAGACCATTGGAAAATTTCAGTTAAATAAACGCAGAGACTCTACTGTGTAGTCAATGATAAAAGAAAAAAATCATCAGAAATCACATTCAAAGACAAAAGGCCGTGCCTTGTTAAAGAAAATATTGAAATATAAATTGTGATTTTGTAGCAAAATCAATAAATGTGCATTTAATTTTCTGCACGAATTATTGTTTCAAGACGAAATTCTAGCATTATTAACAAATGCTAGATAGATAATTTTTTATTAGATATTATAACAAATTTTCCCTGTGTATAGGTGAAAATTATTATTAGGTTTTTTTGTCAACTTTTAGTGCAAATTTTGAATATTTTTAGTGCATATTTGCAAGTATATTTTCCTGTTTTTAGTGTACATAATCCGGGCTTTTAGCTATTACAATTACATTTTCATCCTGTAATTTATTTTTATTCAATATTTATATTTTATTTTATTTATTTATTGATTTTTGTTATTTCATGACTCAGACTATTGTTGTTGATCAATTTTAGAGTTTTGTGAAAATAAAAGGGAAAGATTTACGTTATAAGCTGTTTTGTTAAAATTAGTGAAATATTTCGAACAAACTAGAGTTGCACCGATTGATAGGCAGTAATCAGTAATCTGCCGATTTGCTGATTTTTCATAATCGGCAGTAAAAATGTTTTCTAAATAATTTTTAATCAATTTTTAAACTCTTAAGTATTCTTTGAAGAAGAAACCCAGATGAATATTGTTTACAGGGCAATTCCACGGTTAACATTTTTAAAGCAAAAGACTGTAATTTATGTAATATGAAACGCAAAATATATTGAACAAGGGATATTTTCCACCTGGATTTTTGTATTTTTTAAGCTGAATTTGATGGTGTAGTTGAATTTCTGAAATACATTTTGAATGATTCTCAAAAATTTGTTAAAAGTATGGTGACTGATTGAGATTGGAAAAAGTAGCAGGTCTGTCAGAGTCCATTATTTGAAGAAATTTTTAATAATGATCCAAAAATTATTTTTTTAAATTCAACTATACCATTAAATTCAACTTAAAAAATACAATAATCCAAGGGGGAAAAATTCTTTTGTTCAATATGCTGTTTTAAAAATATCACAGTTCCGCAAAATTGTTCAACAATAAATTAATGTAATTTTCTGTAACATAAGTATAACAAATAGCATGAAATTGTACTTTCTTCAATACTATAAAAGCATGACATATTTTAGAGAATGTGTAATTTGAATATTATTAAGTCTTTGATAAAAGTTAATTATTTAATCTCCTGAGTAATTATTTACAAAATCATTTTTAAAAATAACTGAAAATAGAATATAATTGTTGAGCATAAAAAATACAATGCAATACTGAAAACTTCAAAAATATTTATTAAGTGAAAGTTATATTTTAGGTATTCTGTATGATACATATTTCAAAAAAGATAACACATCCAACTTGTTGTTTTCTAGTTATGACATTTTTTCTTGAACAAAATCTTGTCTTTGTTTAGTATTGTTATTTGTAGTTTGTTCATCATCGCTGCGAATGCTGTTTAGTATCAGTTTGAGCAAGTTTCAAGTTTTTTATTAATTCAAAAATGTTCGTGTAAGGTGCATTGAAGGAAGCATTGAATCTTGAATGGAAACTTTCGTAGAATGTATACGTTTAACTGAACGAAATTTATACTTGTTACAGTCGAACCTTGATAACTCCAACTTTGATAACTCGAATTTTTCGATATCTCGAAGAATTTTTCTTTCCCTTCATGCATCCTATATTGTCAATGCTAAAATTACCTTGTTAAGTCGAAATTTCCAGTTTTAAACCCTCGATAACTCGAAATATTTTATTTTCACTCGGATTCCATTTTTTCTTTCCTAGTTCCAAAACGTGTGTATTTTATGGGCAAGCAATTCAGATGCTACTTAATTTAGAATACTTTCTCATTTAGAAATTGTAGTTGAACGTGAAAAAGGCTTGAATTTAAAGCAAACCAGCATTGATTCTGTTTTTTTTTCTTTTTTTTGAATGAAGAAATGGAAAAGTAACTATTTAATTTAAACTTTCAAAGATACATGCACTATGCTCTCAGTAACCAATCCCTTCGCCCACTAATCAAGGAATTTCGACAACTCGAATTTCCGATAACTAATTTTTTTACTGCTCCCTTCGAATTCGAGGTTTAACTATATAAAAATAACATTTTACCTTTACTACTATACATATGAGAATCATCCATCAATCAAATGAGTGAAATGAAACGAAACAGAAGAATTAGTCTTGAAAAAGACTGTAAAATAAATATATTCAATAGAGTACGGCGATAAAATGAAAATAAAAAGAAGACTGTGTCTTAGGTTTGATATTCATGTATGAGTTATTGACCTCTAAATTTTCTGAGGTCAAAAAAGTCACCTATAATTTCACTTTTGATTTGTTACAGGTTGTTCTTATCTTTTAAAAGGTCTCATACAAAAATCTGCTTACAATATCGTGTAAGAATGCTTCTTTTGTATGTATGGAGCCTTATCAATTCTACTTAGGGGGAGGTATGAACCTCATACAATAGTAGTATTCAGAGATTAAGCTGGAATGTTTCTAGAATTGTAAACGCAGGTGCAAATTCCCTAAAAGCATTTACTCAAAACATTTCCAGGAAGGAACGGGCAGTTTTAGAACACAATACTTTCTCCTACTTTTCTTTTAAAGAAGGAGTATAGCAATTGGGGGAATTAGATGTACGACGTGGTTCGTACGTGGTACACAATTGTTTTTATTTCTTTGGTTTAAAAGTTAACTTGATTATGCATTGCTGTATAACCCGGAACTGAATTAGTAACTACATGTTCCTTCAATATTGTGAAGATCACGGATAAAAAGTGAATATGTGTTATAAATAATAACACGTACTTCTACTTATACCGCACCCTGAAAACATAAATGACACAATAAAATATATCTTAGTAAAAAATCAAGGTTTTGCGTAATATTATTTTTAATTGATTTATTCTCAAACTCTACAATTCTCTAAAAACATTGATCATGTTATATTTACTGCTTGATTTTCTTCTAAACAAAGGTTTTAATTGAGTGCCAAGTGCCACGATTGAATATATCATTTAAACATCATCACACACCGTGCGAATTATGTGGCCAAAAATTATATTAAATTTAGATTTTAAGTCAATAATTTATACATTTTTTCAAATGCGTCTCGACATATTTTATTTGATCGCTATATAACTTGTTAATGGTCAAAGAAAATGCATAAGTCATGTTCTGTGAGAATTGTTATATTTAATACTGTACACCTTATTAATAGCAGTAAAATTAATATAGGTTCATTTCCCGCATTAAAAATGATGAAGAATTAAGTATCCAAATAAATCGGAATATCAATTTTATTAAAACTAATAGGCGATCCTAAAATTATGCGAATATACAGGTTTCGTCAGAATTAGGGAAATCGTTAGCAGGTCAGGATGTTTACTACAACTATTGGTTTGTGATTACTTAACAGCGGAGCTACAATAAAGTTTTTTAAAGTCACGGTATCGTATTTTTGAAATGAATAGAACCAGGGACAGATACAGAAATAGTTTTTGTTTCAAAACACAAAAGTTTTATTTTTTACAGTTTAAAAAAAAAGTCCTCATGAGGCTCCATTAAAATGTTTTTAAAAAAATCCTAGCCTAATGGTCAGAAATATTACATACGAACTCACTTCGAATGTGGTCGTAAATCGTTTCAAGCTAATTAGCTACCTAACGTTA
Source organism: Uloborus plumipes (assembly GCA_038373865.1). NCBI lineage: Eukaryota > Metazoa > Arthropoda > Arachnida > Araneae > Uloboridae > Uloborus > Uloborus plumipes. The sequence continues at coordinate 12,826 of JAXGGA010020488.1, read as the reverse complement.
TAGTCTTACCAAAATGGGACGATAATTCACATAAAAACATTCACGATATTAAGTACCCTTGAATTCCAAACTAGTCAGCTTTATATGTTATCATTTCACACTAACAGCTGCAGTGGCGTACTCAGGGGGTGGGCTGATAGGGCTGCAGCCCCCTCCGAAATTTTACAAACAAGTTTTTAAAAAAATAATCTGAAATCGTTTAGTTATTTTTATTTATTTATTTTCCCTTTCTTCCTGAAATCGAGACATGATATTTTTTGTTAAAAAGAAAAATAAGTATGGGGCACGATTAAAAGAAAGGGAAAATAAGTAAATTCCTTCTTTAAAAAAAATATCTCCATTTTACTGTGTGTGGCGGGTGTATGGTCATTTCATAACTCAATTTTGATGAGATTTAGTCTAAATATGTTTCAGAAACAGCAATTTATGCTAGTTCATTGATCTAATTCTGTTAAATAAATTTCAACAAATGTGTGATTGAAACCCAATATTAGGAACATAGTAAAATAAATGCAAAATTAATATTATTAAAGTTCAAATTTTCAAAATTTTTCGCATGCACTTGTTTAAGGAACAGCTTCTTCACAACAGAAAATTTTTCAAATTTAAATTTCATCAATTTCCATTTTCATCAAAACGCTTTACTTCTCAACAGTAATCATAACGGTAAAAAAGTTTTTTTAATGATTATTTTTGTCATCTAAAATTAGCATTGATATCAGAAATTCGAAATATTTACTGTTCTTAGCTACATTTTATTAGGTGCCCCGCCCCCTCATCTTAAGAGTCTCGGCTCAGCCCCCCCTGAAATGATTTGTCTGCGTACGCCGCTGAACAGCTGACTGCACTGCTATATTACTCCTGTAGCAAAACAAATTGATTTTATTCAAATATGTTTTGTCTATGCGAAAAGAAATAGTTTTACCTCCTACTCGTGCTGTGAACACATAAATAAAAAATATTTAATGGTGCAGATAAACTAATTTTGTTTCTTTAGGAGAGCCCCCTTCCCCAACCCCTGTAAAATCCGCTGATGTCCGGATCTGTGACAAAGCTTCAATTCCGTGATATTTGTACACTTCTAAACATTTCCAAAAAGATCAAATTGTACAAAAGAAATCAGGACAGCAGAAGAAAATTAATTAAACAATTCAATTAATTGTCTTTTACTTTTTTCAAACGCGTTAAAAATAAATTCAATTTACGTTTCATTTATCTTCGCCAACGATACTTTCATTGATAAAGATGCAGGAGTGGCAACCCCTGAGAACTTGAGATAATTCTTGGCTCGGGGGGAAATAAGGGCGCAAATCATGCTCAGCGATAACTTCTCTTGCTGAACAACCCGCTCCTTAGGGTTGCTCGGTGCGCAAATCGAGTTTGCCCCATTTTTTTTCTATTTCACAAATTATGATCGATCATTAGAGCATAAATAAATGCATAAATAACACTTTACTTGGAACTCAATAACTGTCAGAAAAAATATTTAAAAGTTAAAACTGTCAGTTATTGCGTTAATTAAAATTAAGTGATAAACATTTCGAAAATTAACCACGAAAGTCATGTAAAAACATAAAATGTTCTATTTCAATAGATTATTGGGGTTTTTCTTTTATTTTCTTTCCAATTATTCTACTATGAATCGGTGCTTCATCGAAACACATCCCACGATACTTGATTGCACATTAATTTCATCTGTTCTTTTTTTTTTTTTTGTGAATGTTGTTTTAGAGTGTCTATTGCAAAATATTGACGAAAATCATTTTCAATCTTTTCGCAGGCACTTTTTTTTTTGTATTTTAGTTTGCAATTTAATTCAAAACTGGTACTGGCGCTATAAGAACGTTGGTATGCTCTTTGTCTTCACTTAATACTTCACGTCAGAATAATCTGAATCTCTGAAAAGTTTAAATTCATTCATATATTCATTATATTATTTTATTTTATTTAACTTTTTTTTCCTTTGTTTATTTTTTGAGATTCGGTAATTTTCTGTTAAATACAAAATTTTAATAGGAAAGCAATTTGAATTGATTGGGGGGAAAAATAACTTATTTGGCTGAGCTGCACATGCTAAGATCTCAATATCTGTCCTTCTTCTTTCTTTTATTTTTCCTTCGTTCTCGGGTTATTTTCGTGGCACAAGGTTTTCATTGGTTATTGCTTTCATTTTTATATTGCATGATTATTTGAATATATTTCACCCTAAAAAAATAAATAAAATTAAAATTCAATAAAATTTTCTTAAACATATGAGGAATTAAAATACAGTCCCCCCAGGGGGGACTGTATTAATTGACCCCCTCTGACCCCCCTCCCCCCATTCTGATTCCCCCCCCCAATTTGGGGAGGGGGTGAATTAAAATACAAAACTGTATTTTAATTGACCCCCTTTGACCCCCTCCCCCAATTCGGAATCCCCCCCCCCAATTCGGAAGAACGGGCCTGCATCTAACTGCATTTTAATTGAACTTTTACGTTTTCTTCGGCGCTTCTATAAATGTAATTTTAGCAGAATCAGCTTTTCTTTTTGCAACTCTGGTTTAAATGAAAGTGAGGAAAATGTAATCCTTTAAATAAATGATTGTCTCTCGAATATATAAAGCTATCTTCTAAATCAGATGTAAACGTAATGTTTCACGTAAATGTAGTTTCGAAGACTGCATGTGTTATGACTTTTAAACAATCTTTAAATTGTTTCATGTGCATTATAAATGTTTTAAACTGTGAACACATTACACACTATGTATTTTGATGTTTTGTTTTTTTTTTCATCAAGACTGAAACAGTTTTACTCCTAGAAATCAAGTCTTTACACGCATGTTATTACTATAGCCGTCCCTTAAGAAAGCCGCACTGAACACTAGGAGATCAGCGCCAAATGACTTAAAGTGGCAGAAATTGTAAGTTCTGCTTGTACGCTCTTTTTCGCCCGTCTGGCTAGCCGCTTAAGGATCGCAGGTAGCCATGCCTGAGTAAATAGGAATGAGTATTATTATAATTTAATAAAATAAAGTACTTATGAAGTTAACTTGAGCAATAAATAACAGCGCATTAAGTAGACTCTGAGTACGAAGTTTCTAAATAATATATATTTTTCAAAAATTTCTATAACAAATGAATCCAAATGACATTTTATTTTTAAACCCCCGACACAACAAGAAAAGTGGTTATAAGTTTGACATGGTCTCCTGAGTGTGTGTGTGTGTATCTGTCTGCGGCAGTGTACTGCCAAAAAAAAAAAAATGAATTGACCGATTTCGATCAGCTTTTTTTTTTTTTTTTTGTAAAGAGAGTTGATCGAAAATGTTCGTAGCTAGGTCTTGTCTTTGTTTTACATTAATTAAAGAAGGTATTTAAATTCTTCAAAAAGCGTTTTTCGTGATTTATGCAGTGAATACATACTTGAACGTTTGAAAAGTAAGTATCAACAGAAAAAGGAAATTTTCTCCGTCTGATAGAACGTGTTCGGAGCTTCCATGTTGTATAGAATTCGAACTATGACTTGTTTACCAGATTTAACTAAGCTTTTATTCACGCGACTAGTAACCGATTTCACTGTTTGCCGACAAGGAAAGAAAGCTCGATAATTTGAAACTTTTATCTGGTACCATTTTCTCTTTGTTAACAAAAAAAATACTAGTAATTTATTTTTGTGTAAGGCTTTCTAAATGAATTTCAATTTTTCCTCCTGATTTTGCTTTGGGACATGATTATTTTACTAGCTGGGATTATCTCTCTTTTTCTTGTTTCTCATGTGTCCTTTTGAATACAATTTAATATATTTAAATTTTAAATGCAGTCTGACCCGTGAAGTTTATCTTAGTATGTAATTAAATTTTAAATTAACATTTTAAAAATCTCACAACTATTATATTTTGAGTGTCATTTTACCAGCAAGCTTTCGTAACGTGATTTAAAATTAAACTAAATCTATTACTTTAAAATAGGCGTATCAAAGTCACAAATTTTGCGTCATCTCCATGGAAATCTAACTCTATAAACCTAAAATAAAAGAAGACTGAGCAGTTTCTATACGATGCAAAATTTGTAACCGTTATGCTCATATTTTAAAGTAACGCACAATAATGCAAGTTCATATGATTTAAATCAAATTTTATATAAATAGCATAGTAGTGCGCTATAAATACATGTAAACAGAGAAAAATAAACAAACTGGCTTTATAGTCCGAGAGCCAGTAACAGATATATATGACCAAGTTCCTCTCAAGTGATAATTAGTAAAACGCAGCAGAAAATCGAACTATGAAGCCTCGTGAATGTCAGCTGAGGCTCGGTGGGGGGGGGGATAAGCAGTTGGAACCTCCTACGCTTGAAGAAAAAAAAATATATTCACTCATTTCTTCTCGGCTAAAAATTTACCAAATGATAGCTTATATGTAACTATTGATAAATATATACGTCAGCTGGCTGTATCTCGGTGGAAAAATTGTCAGCTGATACTTTGAAGGTCGTTACGTAGAAGTTAGCTAAAAGCATTTACTGACTATTTAAAGGCATCAGCTGACCAGGTTTCCCTCGACTTATTGCTAGCTGATTTTTTTTATTTATCACAGTATTATATTTAAAATCAGCTCACAAATTTTCGTGTGGGAGGAAATGACGTCTCTTTAATTATTCGGCATAGAACTCCTACATGAGTGTTAAGGTGAAACAAATATTCCATATCAATATTTTTTAAACTTATACTTATATAATCATATAATTTTAGATATATTCAAATATTTCAATAATCAATTTGCTTAGAATAAATTAACTAGTTACTTGATAAAAATTATTTATTATAAAAATATTATGACAAATTACAATACGAATGACAATGTTATTTAATAATATCTACAATAATAGTATTTCCAAATTTTAAAGTATAGTAATGTTATACACTAGGCACGTAATATTCTACTAAATAATGTACAGTATTGTATGATGCTTATAAAAATCGTAACCTAAGAAATAAAAGGAAAAAAATGAATATAGATACATACTGCAATCTTGCAGTCGGTGCATCTTCTAGTATTATTTTGCGATACTTTGGGGGCAAAGCCGTAAAACGTCTATAACACTCACTGTGGTACAGCTGAAAATTGTTTTTTTTTTTTTTCTGTAGGAAGTACAGCCTCGTGTCCACTGAGTTTATTAGTTTTTCGAACACTCAATATAGCACTACACTTAATAAGATTTTCATCACTGAACGATTTTAAATTAGAAACAGACTTTGTTTTTTTGCAAAAAACGCAAAAAGGCGTTACATTAGACATTTTGATCGATTTTTCACAGATGCAACAATGTTTCCAGAATATTCTTTTCGTCAGACTACGTTTGCTTGTCTATTCTAAACGTATAATAGTCCCCTTCTTTTCTACTTCTAAAAACGTGGCTGATGCCCTCAACAAAAGGGTCTTCATACCTCGAGAATGCGCACAACTAACCCCTCCAAGCGTACTTTAATACTGTCTATGCTATGCTAGCGTATGTTGTTTGAATCTTCAAAAATAACAAGAATAATTAAAAAGGCAGAAATTTCCTCCCACACGAAAATTTGTGAGCTGATTTTAAATATAATACTGTGATAAATAAAAAAAATCTGCTAGCAATAAGTCGAGGGAAACCTGGTCAGCTGATGCCTTTAAATAGTCAGTAAATGCTTCTAGCTAACTTCTACGTAACGACCTTCAAAGTATCAGCTGACAATTTTTCCACCGAGATACAGCCAGCTGACGTATATGGGTGATTCTACGGTCAATGCGTTTTTTGTGTCCCCAAAGAAAAAATAATCTGTTTAATTTCACACTCATTACATCACTAGTATCCGCTATCTTGATGATTGTAGTGATAAGGGCCAGACGAAATTTCAATTTTTGGAGGGTTTATCGATACCAGGGGAAAATGCGTTGCCAGGGTAGTGACACTATTGGCAGAATTCTGGTTTGAATTACTATTATTTCACCTACTTTTCGGTGTAAAATCATAGTGTGGACTCATTTCTATTCGACCTGTATTTAAAAAAAAATTCACGTTGTAATAAAATAAAAAAAATCAATCTTGAAAACACGACATGTTGCATACAAGTCGCATCGTAGATCCCAAATAAAAATGCTTCCCGCATTATTTACGTTCATTCAAATTGCTTTCACAGTGGCAATTAAGATTAAAAATGAAATTAATTATGTTTATAACACAGTTTTAATATATATTTACCCTTTTTTGGAACAAAACTCCCAGGGGAGTGACGCCAGAGAAGTGACAAAATCAAACATTATCTATAAAAACAACATCACGCGTTCTTCTTACCAGAACTTCACGTAAACCGTGATGTCTGCACACAATAAGCATTACATTATACATACGCACACTTATGTAACGATGAAATATCAAAAGTTATACTTTCCAGGGGAAATACTACAGCGACTGGCGCAGTACGCTTTGAGGCACTTTCAACGAGAACCGATGCAATAATATTCGAATTTTTTTAAAAACTCTTAGCTTGCTTTTAACTTTGCTCAGTGTTACACTGGTTATTCGCAATCAACATCATCCTTATGCATTTTTATGCGAAATTTCAGTCTTTGAAGTTCGCCAGGTGAGGGTGACACTGTTGATATGGCCCATTGAAAAGTGTATTTTTTTTAAATAATAATAAATATTTTTTCAATGTTTACTGATGAAATATGTTTCTCTGTTAATGTAAGTGTATGATTATGGCAAAAAACATTATGCCAAGTTAGCAGAAATTGAACGTCGAACATGTTTGTATAAAAACTAGTATTTGAACAGGCCAGGGGAGTATACATTTATGACTATATTCAGGTATAAATGCTAAAATAAAATAATTGTAGTGAATTAATTGGGTGGTCCATCTAAAAGATAATAGTCTGTAATAGTCCGGGAGCTAACTGTCAAAAATCAATGGAATACTGCAAATCGTGATAAGAAGATGCCACTTGGTGGGAATGTTGTTCAGGGCTATACATTGAAATTAAGACCCAGAGGCACTTTCAAAAACCGTTTTAATCCAAGATGGCGGCGTTTTTAAAAATGGCGGCCTATGCTACTGCTTTTGCAATTTAACTCACACAAAAGAGGATTTTATATCAAATTATATGTTTTTCAGGCCAAGGATTTCATTTAGTACGTTGAAAAAAAGCTAAATGTTCATTTTGATGTTTATTTTTTTATTTATTTTTAAGAATTATATTGTTTACGAGAAGACTACATGTAGTATCCAAAATCTTTTAGAAAGTTAGCCAAATTGCGACCGAAGAAAATAAACTGGGAAACCTGGTGCGGTGGTAACCTAACCATACTCAAATTAGTCTCCTAAGAACTCCACACACATCTCCCAGCGGTGCTGCTATTGTTAGAAGCATTCCGAGAAGGCCCGTTTAGTCTGTTGAGTTAGCGAGAAAAACAGCCGAAATATTTCACTTCCGGATACCAGTGTGAAATTTTGTACAGAGCTTATGTACATATATAAGAACAAAAAACCACCGGGAGACACTTGATCAGGGGTCATGAACTCCCGTGATGACGTCATCAAGATGGCCGCTTTTACAGGTAAATACGTTCGTTTAATTGCTTAAAACTCCATCATAGATGGAAATATTGCTAAACTCAAAGATATCATTTGAAAGCTCTTTGAAAGAGCTATTTGGAAAGATTTAATTTTTCTTTCTGAGGTCAAGGTCCCACCTTTAATGACGTCATCAAAATGGCCGCTTTTACAGGTAAATACGTTTGTTTGACTCCCCCTAAAACTCCATCATAGATTTAAATATTTCAAAACTCAACTATATCATCTGAAAGCTCTTTAAAAGATCTATTTGGAAAGGTTTAATGTTTTTTTCTGAGGTCAAGGGCCCACCTATGATGACGTCATCAAATGGCCGCTCTTACATATAAATACGTTCGTTTAACTGCTTAAAACTCGATCATAGATTGAAATATTGCAAAATTCAAATACATCATCTGAAAGCTCTTTAAAAGAGCTATTTAAAAAGATTTAATTTTTCTTTCTAAGGTCAAGGGCCCACCTGTGATGACGTCATCAAAATGGCCGTTTTTACAAGTAAATACGTTTGTTTAACTCCCCCTAAAACTCCAACATTGATTTAAATATTTCAAAATTCAACTATATAATCTGAAAGCGCTTTAAAAGATCGATTTAGAAAGATTTATTTTTTCTTTCTGAGGTATAGGGCCCACCTATGATGACGTCATCAAAATGGCCGCTTTTACAGGCAAATACGTTTGTTTAACTGCTTAAAACTCTATCATATGTTGAAGTATTGCAAAACTCAACTATATCATCTGAAAGCTCTTTAAAAGAGCTATTTAGAAAGATTTAATTTTTCTTTCTGAGGTCAAGGTCCCACCTGTAATGACGTCATCAAAATGGCCGCTTTTACAGGTAAATACAATTGTTTAACTCCCCCTAAAACTCCATCATAGATTTAAATATTTCAAAACTCAACTATATCATCTAAAAGCGCTTTAAAAGATCGATTAAGAAAATATTTAATTTTTCTTACTGAGGTCAAGGGCCCACCTGTGATGACGTCATCAAAATGGCAGCTTTTACAGGTAAATACGTTCGTTTAACTCCCCTTGAAACTCCATCATAAATTTAAATATTTCAAAACTAAACTATATCATCTGAAAGCTCTTTAAAAGAGCTATTTAGAAAGATTTAATTTTTCTTTCTAAAGTCAAAGGCCCAACTGTGATGATGTCATCAAAATGGCCGCTTTTACAGGTAAATACGTTTATTTAACTCCCCCTAAAACTCCACCATAGATTCAAATATTGCAAAACTCAAATATATCATCTGAAAGCTCTTTAAAAGAGCTATTTAGAAAGCTTTAATTTTTCTTTCTAAGGTCAAGGGCCCACCTGTGATGACGCATCAAAATGGCCGCTTTTACAGGTAAATACGTTTGTTATACATTTTCAATTTAAAATTGTTATAACTTTTCAAATATTTGTCTTAGAAAATAAAACCAAGCACTATAAAATAGCTCTTTGAAAGCGCTTTCGGGTGATATATTTCAGTTTAGCAATATTTAAATCTATGATGGAGTTTTAAACAGTTACATGAGCCCATTCACCTGTAAAAGCGGCCATTTTGATGACGTCATCACAGGTGGGCCCTTGACCTAAAAACAATAAATTAAATCTTTCTAAATAGATCTTTTAAAGCGCTTTCATATGGTATATTTGAATTTTGAAATATTTAAATCTATGATGGAGTTTTAGGGGGAGGTAAACAAACGTATTTACCTGTACAAGCGGCCATTTTGATGACGTCATTACAGGCGGGGCCTTGACCTCAGAAAGAAAAATTAAATCTTTCCAAATAGCTCTTTCAAAGAGCTTTCAAATGATACATTTGAGTTTTGCAATATTTCAATCTATGATGGAGTTTTAAGCAATTAAACGAACGTATTTACCTGTAAAAGCGGCCATCTTGATGACGTCATCACGGGAGTTCATGACCCCTGATCACGTGTCTCCCGGCGGTTTCTTGTTCTTATATATGTACATAAGCTCTGTACCAAATTTCACACTTCTATCCGGAAGTGAAATATTTCGGCTGTTTTTGTCGCTCCATAGACTACACGGGCCTTCTCGGAATGCTTCTAACAATAGCAGCACCGCTGGGAGATGTGTGTGGAGTTCTTAGGAGACTAATTTGAGTATGGTTAGGTTACCACCGCACCAGGTTTCCCAGTTTATTTTCTTCGGTCGCAATTTGGCTAACTTTCTAAAAGATTTTGGATACTACATGTAGTCTTCTCGTAAACAATATAATTCTTAAAAAAAAAAAAAAACATCAAAATGAACATTTAGCTTTTTTTCAACATACTAAGTGAAATCCTTGGCCTGAAAAACATATAATTTGATATAAAAACCTCTTTTGTGTGAGTTAAATTGCAAAAGCAGTAGCATGGGCCGCCATTTTGAAAAACGCCGCCATCTTGGATTAAAACGTTTTTTTAAAGTGCCTCTGGGTCTTAATTTCAATGTATAGCCCTGAACAACATTCCCACCAAGTGGCACTTTCTTATCACGATTTGCAGTTTTCCAACAGTTAGCTCCCGGGCTATAATGCTTAAGCATACAAAAACATTAATAAAATCAGTTTTATATGAAGTTTTTCCATTGGCCATCTGAATTCAAATAGCGTAGAATCACCCATATATTTATCAATAGTTACATATAAGCTATCATCTGGTAAATTTTTAGCCGAGAGGAAATGAGTGAATGTATTTTTTTTTCCTTCAAGCGTGGTAGGTTACAACTACTCATCCCCCCCACTGTGCCGCAGCTGACGGTTATAGGGCTTTATGATACTGTTGTCTGATGCGTATGGCCAATTATGTATCGAGAAGAAATAATTAACCAAATTTTCACCTGGCTCTCGGACTATTAGGCAAACACCTTTCATTAGGTTACGTGGCCAGAGCGGACAGTGGTTACAGCGGACACGTGAGGGGAGCTGAATGGGCAGAGCGGACATTCCACCGAAAAAATAAATTAGGAATGAGTTTGGTATGTGTAAAAGAAAAGACTCATCATTGTAAAGGAAACGTGAAGACAAATTTTCAGTACGAAGTACTGAAGAAAACTGAACATTCCTGCCCGCCTAACGTTGCTGAGATCGAAGTGAAAAGGAAGTTAGAGACTTGCAGAAAAAGAGTCGAGAAGAAACATCAGTTCCCGTTCCCCAGACATTTCAAGAACTTTCAGAATTATATCAGAAAGGTTATGATTTCGTTGCTAAAATACCGACGTACTCCAATGTCAAAACTGCTTTATGTAAGGAGAGGAGAAAGGCTTTTGGGAGCTACTCAAAATCCCCAAAATGCCAATGACATTCAGTTTGCAAACGATACACTTTTGCTTTCTAATGGAGAAAACTTTCTTCGCGTAGATTTTCAAAATTACCAAGGGAACAGGATTTTAGTGTTTGGAGGAGAAGAATCTTTGTAGCTTTTGGAAAATGGAAAGACTTTTTTCTTAGATGGAACATTTAAAAGTTGTCCGAAACAATTTGCTCAAATATATATACAATAATAAAGTAGTTATTAGTAACAACTCAAATATATAGTAGTTATTAGTAATTACTTGTATCTGTTTTATGTATTTTACTTTTAGTATTTATTTTTCTTTTATTTACTTGTATTACGAGGGGTTACTGTAATACAATACGAGCTGTATTTTTGTTCACATATTCCATCAACTTCGATTTATTTCCCGACAAAATCATGTTATCAACAATTTTGTGTAATGTAAGTGAGGGGCAGATTTCAACAAAGTTCATGCTTCACCGAACCTAAAGCATTCTGCTCCCCCCCCTTAAAATTCCACTCTTGATATGGGTTAATAAAAGGTTTTCGTGTGAACTCGAAACCACATGTATGCAAGATTTTGCATTTTAATTTATTTTAGTTTATTTTACATAATTGTTGCTGTACGAATTTCTGTAAAGGGGAACTTTTTTCCCTCTTATTTATTCTTAGCTGATGGCTGATTGTTAATAATGATGAATATTGTGTTACTTTAAAAAGTTACACACAGCTTGTTTTTTTTTTCTTTTTTGAAATATCTATGTTTAAATATAGGTTCAAGAATTTGCATTGAAAAAGGTGTTCCTTGCAACTCCAAAACACGTGTTTGCACGTTCTTGCATGTTTGTGCTTCTAATTTTGCTAGAATTTCTTTTACTTTTAAATCCCGAAGGGTAATTATTCTTTTCTTAGAATTATGTTTAAAAAAGAAAAAAACCTTGTGTTACAACACAAAAAAAAACAACATAAAATCATTTTTCTTGAGCAAATACTCTCATTCTTAATCTTCAAACGTTTCCCATCTTTTACTACTTCATGAGAGTTTATGTTAAGAAAAAAGAGAGAAGAATACACATGTTTCGGAATTTTATGATTTTAGGGTAAATGCATGTGATTTTCGTTACAATTAAAAAAACACGAAAGAAAAGTCACACAAAATAATCCATAGCAATTTGCTTTCGTTTTCCAAAAATCAGCATTTTTTAAAAAATTGATGTTGAGTCATTTCCCGCTTTTTTTTCTAAATAAAAACATTAGTTAAAAAAAAAAAAGAAAAATCTTCTTTGGAAAAAGTAAAAAACAATAAGCAACGAAAAAAATACACTCGGCGAAAAGCTGATACCACGCGGCGTTGCCGTTAGTTTACATTTGGTTGGAGCGCACATCGTAAAATGAATCTTCACTAGTTTGGCGAAAAATTTGAGATGCGTTGCGCATGCGCAGCTTATCATTTTGTAAAATTGCCTTAAAATACTGGTTTAAACTATATTTGTGATTTTTAGAAGTGTTTATTCACTTATTTATCTGCACCCTTTATCTGTTCCATGATGGGGAAAAAATGTGTCCGCTCTGACCACGTCCGCTCTAGCCACACCACCTTTCATTATCTTCTAGTACCTGGCGACCGTGCCCCGCGCGGTTAAAAAAAAAAAAGAGGTTTATAAACTCGTGTTTTTTTCTAAACCTCGAAGTACTTATTTAGATACACTTGAAAAGCATTTTTAAGCTCTTCGCTGCAATTACGCACTTAAAACAGCCGTAATAAATTTTTAAAAACACGACCTTATTTGGACAAAACATCATCATCACAACCTTATTTAAACGGTGCGCACCGAAAAATCCGTAGACATTGGAAACACTCGCTCGCCCGCTCGCTATACGAGCGAGCCTGCTTATCTGCTACGCTATACCTGCTCGTATAGCGAGCAGGTGCGCGAGTGTTTAAAATGTCTATGGTA
>JAXGGA010020487.1:0-18203 GCA_038373865.1 Uloborus plumipes | reverse complement strand
ATTTGAATGTAATAAATAGGATACATTTTCATCTGCTTGTGACGTGTGATGCTGAGTGAATCTCAAATTTAAGTTTCAAAAGTTGATTTTAAAGTAAAGTTTTTTGAAAAAAACATGTTATATTTTTATTTCAAAATAACAAAAAAACTTCGTTCTAATTTCTTGATCATAAAAACATCATGATGTTTTCATTATGGAAAAAAAATGGCGCAGTTGTTAACTGGTTTTCCGGAGATATGACCTATTGATCATACCAACTGAAAAAACACGTTTGATTTTTTTATTCCAAAACTACAAAAAGCACCCTCCAAATTTTTTATACATAAAAAGGGTATGATGTTGTCATAACAGAAAAAAAGTGGCGTGCAGTTCTTAGTTGGTAGTCCGGAGATATGACCTATTGATCATACCAACTGAAAAAACACACTTGAATTTTTTATTCCAAAACAACAAAAAACACCCTCCTAATTTTTTATACATAAAAAGTATATGATGTTGTCATCACTGAAAAAAAAAATTGGGCAGTTCTTAGTTGGTACTCCGGAGATATGACCTATTGAACATACCAATCGAAAAAACACAAAATCTGACTTCAGACGACCATTGGCAAAATTCTATTTTTCACAATCTCATTTTTGTCACTAATATTGAAGGAGAAAATAATTAGCTTTAAAATGATACTTAAACTGGCTTAATTGAATGAAAAGTGAGGAAGTTATAGAGCTTTTTCAAAATGCATACCAAAAATAAAAAAGCAAAAATTCTAAAAAAATCAAAATTTCAAAAAATTCTACAACCATAAATTTTTATTCAAAAAATCTAAAAAAATTAATTTGAGTTTATCTCATAGGTATCTATCCGTAAAAAAATATTGAACAAAATCCGAGACATGACGGCACGGCCGACTATTTAAATTAGGCGATTTGACGTGGAATGAGCCTTAAAAGAGATAGAAACAAACCTTTTCTCTCTGCTTCTTTCCAGTCGTTTCTTTCACGATATCACTTCAACTTATTAATTACATACTATACATCGGAAATAACGTTCTACGATTTTAAAAATCGGCGAACTTTTGTTGAAAACATTTCCGATGCAGATTTTTGGAATGCAATTTTATGATGACGGAAAATCTCTTTCATAATTAACAATTTTTCTGTGGCGCAAACGAGGGCCGTGGTAGCCCGATCGGTAAGGCGTCGGACTCGTGACCGGAGGGACCCGGGTTCGATCCCAGCCGATCAAAGACCCACCGTCTTGATTAATGGTGGCTGGGGGACGTTAAAAATGTCGTGGTCACAAAGTCCTCCAAGTGAAACGACACCTCTGGGGGTGCTGGGCCAAAGGTTTGCTCGGCCCTTGGTTCTGGTTCAAAAAGAACAGAGCGCTCTTCAGGGTCCTATCCCGGTTGTGGTAGGTACGGGGGACCCTGGAGCGTGTGATGGTATGATGTGGCGAAAACGAGCGAGAGAATATTATGTATCTTCCCAAAAATGGGAGATGGAGGTTTTCTAAAAAACGACTGTTACAAGTTCCGCGATTTTAAAAATTTGTACCAAGAGCCTACATTAAATGAAGATTCCAAAAATGAGTAGCACAATAGAGCGGCGCGCAATTTTGAACGAGTAACGTTTACAAACGCTGTTTGTGCTTCGATGGCTCAGTATAGAAGATTAGAAGGTTCAAGAAAAAAAAAAAAATAAATAAATCTTTTTTTAATGAGTTTCGATTTCGTATTTTGAAAATTCTTCTATTTTATATGTACTTTAATGAAGTGCTCTCACTTCTAAACTATATAATCATTACTTTGTTCTTTATACATTACTGTTTTAGTATTATTGGGAGGGATTGAGCTCGATTTGTAACCACGTCAGTGCAATATGTTTGTTCTCTTTCTATTGTCAAATTAAAAAAAATAGCTAATGTTTCTCCTGTATTACTGAACAAGGAAACGCAAAGTGAATTTTGAGGGAAGACTACGCTTCAGGGGGGCGAGCCACTTTTTTAAAACGGTATACAAATATACGTGCTAATCAGTTTTATTTTTTATTTTTTTTTTATCATTCTCAGTCCGAGCACTGTCGTTGTGGTATTCACGAATACTTTCTCCCATTGTTGACCCATGTTTGCATACGCTGTAATAAAAAGAAAAAGAAAAAAAATCAAGAAATCGCATCTTGTAAGTTTCTTATAGCCAGGGAGGAAACAATTGCCTCTCTTAACTCTCCTCATATAGGTAAGATTATTATTAGGAAATTGAGTACTAGTAAAGCGATTTTGTTTGTTTGAAAGGTCTTCTCTGGGACATTTTAAATACAAAGCATGAAAAGTCTAATTTATAAAAAATAATCGGACGCCAAAAATAGCGATCTTTTTTTTTTCTTGTATGGAGTCGTATTTATTAAGCCAATTTCAGAATAATTATGCTTTTTATATTTTCTTTGATTTCCTAATTACAATAGAATCAATGCTTTGATTTTTATTTAAAATTCCCCATTTATGTTTATTGTATGCATTCTTCTAGTGTTTTAAAACAAATTCTATTTAAAATAAAAGATGTTGCGTGGAAAAAATTACACTATGTTTAATAACGAATTGCAAGAATTATTTTTTATTTGAATTTATGTGAAATGATGGGGAAAGGTAGGAACGACCGAAATAAAATTGTTAGAAAGACAAAAATTCTCAAATTGAACAAAAAACTCGTAAAACATAAAACTTGAATTTTACCCAACAATACGAACAAGCAGACATATCGCACCCTTGCTACAAAAGTGCCAAAACTCAAAAAATACGTTTTCCAGGAATTGCAAAAAACTGTTCCCGAGCTGACTAGGCACATTTTAGTATTTTTGAATTTGTCAGTATGAAGACCAATACATCTCAAACTATGATCGTTAGTTACGCACGTTACTCTACGACGGCTGGACGACAACTCAAGATGTGGCATTTCAGTGGAAGGGGTCCCATGCATCTTGATAACAACAAAACGCCATAAATGCCCTCTGGCGGCTGATTTTTCAATGCAACTTCTGGCTCTTTTGAAGATTGGTAGAGACGTGACAACTACGTCTAATGACGGTCATAACTCAAAAATTATAATTTTTGAGTTGTGGCACTTTTGTAGCAAGGGTGCGATATCATGCACACATAACAAGGGGGGGGAGAACACTGAGCTGAGAAAGAAAAAAAGAAAGAAAGAAAAAAGGTTGCAACATTATCGGCAAATTTTTCGAATACATAAATCAAAATTTTTAGAGAAAGGACATTTTAGGGGGTCACAATGACCTTCCCTCAGAGCGACCTCTATGGGGGGGGCGCAATTTTTCAAGTTCGCCACGGGCGCTGGGCCCCCTAGCTACTCTACTGCCTGGATATTCCGTTATTCGGTTTTAAATTGAGAAATAATAATAATTTGGTAAATAGAAATTTTGTTACATTAAGCGAAATATTCTTTTAACCGATATTCTATGCTAGTGGGTCTGCCCTACTTCAAACCTGTACACATTTGCTATTGCTCAGAAATTATCTTGAAGTTTAAATGCAATTTCAAACTTGTTCTCAAATTGCTTTTCGTTACTTATTAAAAACGGAGAAACTAAGATCCTTTAAGATAAATACTTCTTCCTAAGAACAATTAACTATTACGAAAAGGTTCAGTCCCAAACACTTCCTATAATCTGAGTGTTTACCAATCAACTGAAAAAGAACTTTAAAATTATTCACCAAACTTCTTTTCTATGTGTGTTTTTAGTACTCAAGTTAATTTTTCTTTCCTACTTACAAATAGTTTAACTATCAGATTGATGGTATAGTTATGCATGAAAGAATTCTTAAATAAAGTTAAATCTTTAGAAAAGTGTACTTAACACTTTTTACCCACTTAAGTAGTTGCCCTTATCTTGAAAAGCACATTTACTTTCCTCGATATGTAGAACTATTAATATTTGTGTTTGAAAAAAAGAAAATATTTGACGTTAAAGAGCATGTAAAACAAGAGCTGAAATGAATTTTTTTCAAATAAAGGGGATAAACGACCAGCAAAGCTGAAAGATAAATAACAATTTCTTCATAAGTATTGGCACGTGTTTATAAAAAGGGGGAAAGAGTAAGAGAAGAAAAATTAAAAGTGGATAAACTAGTAACTAATATCGTAAACCCTTTCAAGAATTTGGATTAACTATCTTTCTCCCTTATTGCGTCGAAAGCTCGGAGCCAGTTATGACAAAATCTGATTTTTTAAAAAAATTTCGTTAAAAAAGAAAAAACAAGCATGCTATACTTGTAACTTTTGAAGACTCATGACTTAGTGTGCATTTCAACTTACCGATACGACAGCCATATATTGTACACTTGCACACAGTTGTCGCTATCCGATATTGGCCTCACGCAAAATACATTGCTTTTCTACGAACCGGATCAATGACAACTTGACAACTGTCATTTGTGTCAAGCCGATATCGTTTATTACAGCGTTTCTCAACCTTTTTTGACAAGTTGACAGACAAGAGCAATTGAAAAAAAAATGCAGACAGGTGATCCTTTTCTTTGTTTCTTTTATTATTATCATTATTATTATTATTATTATTATTATTATTATTATTATTATTATTATTATTATTATTATTACTATTATTATTTTTATTATTACTATTATTGCTATTACTGGTATTATTATTATAATAATTATTATTATTACTAGTGGATTTGCCCGGCGTCGCGCAGGTTCAAATGCAACATGCGAAATCCAAGAAGGTATTTTTTGCGACAACGTGGTCAATTAAATCGGCTTGAAGGACAACGTGAAATCAAACTTAAATGCGTTTATTTATCTGCGACGATTTTCTAAAACAATGCGTTTCTACTTTTGAAAAAATAAAAACAGAAGTATTGTATATTCAAGGGTGAATACTCACGAAAGAAACATTTCTTAACTATTTGAATTGAGAGAAACCCTCGGAAAACCTCGCGAAGCAAAGACAATATCAAATGCAAAATGAGCTATGGAGGGGAAGTTGATATGAAGCACTAAATAATGATTTGAATGGAGGAAAGCCTTTAAAAAACTTAATATTTTATGTGGAAGTTTCAACTAAAAAAAAGAACTGTCTATCATATTTTTTTCTGGTCGGTCTCTTGACGTGCCCAGTGAGGACACAAACCAATTGTGAAAATTTTAGCGAAATCCGACGCGTAGGTTTTGAGTCAATAAAGGACATACATACGTATATACATAGGTATATACATTCATTTTATAAAGGTTTCATTATATAAAGGTTTTGAAGTACCAAAAAAAAAGGACTAATAATTCAGTGGAGAAGGTTGAAAGAGAGAAAGAGATAGTACAGCTAAAGATTGTTTTAAACTGTTTAATTACTTTCTGAGCACAAGTAGTTTTAAGTTAAAAAGTCCTTTTTTTAGAGAAAATAACGAGTTAGAGGAGAACAACGTTCTGTATGAACAGCATGAAGTCGTACCAGGCTGTGTGAATACTTTCAGAATAAAAGAACTTTTTTGAAAAAAAAAATGGTCACAATCTTTTCTGGGTGGCTTTCAACATCTACAAAAGTAAACTGAGTATTTCATTCAGGTGCTTCAGAAATAAATTAAATAACAGTTTGAGTACTACAGTGGCTTTTGTTTAGTTTACTAAACATTCTAATATCCTTTTGAGTGCTTTGTCTGAGTGCTTGCCTAAACAGATTCATAGATTCTAGGTATAAGTATGTGGAATTATTCGTATTATAGAAACAACACAAGCACAACCCTTATTTGTGGTATCAACGAGGTTGCGCCAAAGTCTATTAGGTAGGATCTGGACTCTTCACTCAAAGATTATAAATGCTTGATTGATCTGAACTTCCACCTATCCAAAGCTTGATTTGGAAAAATATTTAAGGTTCAAAGAGTAACTATGTATTTGATAAGTCAAAATTCGGGTTTCAAAATGCAAGAGTATGTAATGTCTTTTACCTGGGTACCCACGGGGTGGGGGTGGGAGAGGGCATGGGACAGACTAACAAAATTTTAGGTGGTGGTTTAAGGAATACTTATCTGTTCTTGAGCATTTTCCCGTTCTAGGGGGAGGGATCGTCGGCAATTGAAGAGGGTGAGGGGAGGGGTCGGAACATCTAGTTTGCTTTTCAGAAATTGTGGTGAATAAATCCAAGCTTGAGGTTTCTCTCCATTCCCATTAAGATATAATTCAGAGCAGTTAAAACGCGCCAATCTCTAGAAGGAATCATTTACTGCTCCTACAATGTCGCCGATTATAATCCCCTCCGAAAGCTATTGCAAAGCCAACAGGATCGATCTTCTGATGTCATCCGTAAATTTGTGCTGTGGAGTGTTTAAATTAATAGCTCATTCATCATGTACCAGCTAGATTTCAGGGAGTATAATGTACTACTGATTTCGATAGATGTTAGATAAAAAAAATATAAAATCCAAGATTTATCAGACTTTAAATTCGTTGCAAATTCGGACATTATGTTGGACAGGGAGGCGATGCGTAATAGTTTCTGTGTGGTAACTTTTTATCACTTGAGTGATTTTTGCTCCCATTTTTGAGTTTTAAAATTGCTATGTACACTGTAAAAAATGAATGTTGTTTTTACAGTATAATGCAGCTAATTTTGCGATAATAAACTGTAAAATTTCTGCTTACTGCAAAATTGCCTATTTTGATATACTGTAAAATTGTTAATTGAATAATTTATTAGAGTGCATTTTACAGTTTAAAACTGGAACCTCTGCTGCCAGTATTATACTGTTGTTTTTGCAGTATAATATAGTTAAATTTTACGTCAATAAACTTTAAAATTTCCCTCCACGGACGATACTTGGAGGCCAGGGCCCTAATGGGCTAAAGACAAGCATTTATGTCTTTCTCTGTTTTTTCATTTTGCTATGTGTTTGTGTTTTTATTTTGTGTTCCTCCTTTTGTAGAGTGCCATTGGAAAAAAAAACCTTGAAAATTGCTAACTTTACAGTAAAAAACTAGTTTTACAGTTTATTACTGTGCATTTTGCAGTTTTAAATTATAACTTCGGTTGCCAGTAACTCGACTGTAATAAAAACAGTTCAATTTTTGCAGTGTAGAGTAAATCGACTAGTAAATGAACACCAGGCTTCTTTTTTTTTCGAAAATTAAGGATTTTAAACATTTTTCCCGGGAGTGAATCAGCAGAAGTAACTCCTTTGTACACATTTACAGATATAAAATGGCGAGAAATGTTGTATTTGTCCACTTTCAGGAATGTTCATTCACTGGGTTTGGGCTTTTTTTTTTTTTTTTGGTCTAACCCCCCATAAAACCTGATGCAGAACCATGAAAACTCTCCCATTTTTCTTTCAAACATTACGTAATCACCTGAAGTGTTTTTGCTGTCATGAGGTAAATTCTGCTGTTTTTACTGACGGGCTATGAATTTTTGAAATTGAAAATTTACTTAAGTGTTCAACTGTTCATTCACTGGTTTGACAACCATATCATATGCTTAATGAAACACTGCAAATACGATTTTCTTAGGAAACGGTGTACATAGTTTTAAACAACAATTGTAAGAAAATCTAAGTCAATAATTAGAGAAATATTTACATTTCTTTAAACTATTTTTTGTGTTTTTTATTTCAATCTACAATCACAACACAATGTCGTTTTTCGTAAGAGCATACCATCTGTACATTAAATATCTATTGGAAAGATAAAATAATCTTTTAATTAGCTTCAAAAAACCAAAAAATACACTTTTAGATGCACTTATAATGCATCAACATGTAATATAGTTTAGCCTTTAGTATTAGTATTAAATATATTACTTTTATATTAGCAAATAACGTGAATTTTACCTTTTATTCGGAGTTACATACAAACAACTAAAACACTTATAACACATTAACATGTAATATAGTTTAGCATTTAGTATTAATAATTATTAAAAATATTACGTTTATCTTTGTAAAGAACGTGAATTTTATCTTTTATTCAGAGTTACATACATATATACAAACAAACACTCATGTGAAACTAATAAAAGCGTATTAATAAGTGGGCAAATATCTTTCACGCATTTGCTACCCTTCTCTAGCTCTTAATTATTCGAAATCTATACCTGTCACCTTCTTTAAAAGATAATTAAAATAAATGAGATGATTTAAGAAGACGTTAATGCTCCTTATTATCCACGAAACGAGTGTTTCCTAATGACATCTCTAGAGTATCTGCGTTCGAATATTTGTGCTCGAATGTGGCATAGAATAAACAAAATAGAATCTTTGTGGCGTAACTTTTCCCTTGAGAGCTCCATGCAAGCAAGAGCCCCATTTATCTTGAGAATAGTTATTCCTCGTTTTCTGGAGGTAAATCAAAGTCATGAGAAATTTTTTATAGTGTCAGTTTTACCTAGGTATAATAAAATGTCCCAAGCAAGCATAAATTAATTTAGGTGTACTGTACATGCAATTGAGCAGAACAGAAGGAAATTCGGCGGTATTAAGTCCCATGATGTTGATATATTTTTATATTACGGTGGAAAGGACGTGGTCGACTTCCACCGGTGGTTCACCGAAAATCTTCGCTTTTTCGTCGATTTCCTTGCTGTGCGAATGTTGATATTTACCATCTAATGTCCACATTGATCAGATTTCGAACTTTCACAATAACATATTATAAGCATAAGCGTACATATAGGTCTTATTGTAAAAAATGATGGTTATAACTTTTTTAGCCTACTTTCCCGTTAAAAATAAAAGAAAGACTAAAAAGCATTAAAAGTGGCTTAATGCATCAAAAAATATCGCCTAGTTGAAAAAATATCGCTAAGTTAAAAAAATATCGCCAAATCCAAAAAAAAAAAGTCAAAAAGAAATAAAAAAGAAAAATGAATATTGAAAAATTAAAAATTGGAAAGTAGGGTATTGAGATGGGGAATTTATGCGTCTGTCGGTCTGTCGGTGTGTCTGTCTGTTCCCCCTTAATAACTTTTGAATGAACATTCCGATTTGAAAAAACTTTTTTTTGTTGGAAAGATCTCTGCGAGTACAGCTCATTCCCATATTTTATTTTTCGATTTAAACAGTTTTTGGTTCAACTTTGAACCGTTCAAACAACCTGTCCCGCGATGCTAACTTTTGAGTGAACAGTCCGATTTGAACAAACTTTTTTTTGTTCGAAAGATCTTATTATGGATACTTCATTCCCGTATTTACATTTTCGATTTGAACAATTTTTCGTTCAACATTGAACCGTTCAAACAAGCTCCCTTCAAACAAGCCCCTTATAACTTTTGAGTGAACAGTGGGATTTAAACAAACCGTTTTTTTGTTCGAAGGATCTCAGCAAGGATACTTCATTACCATATTTAAATTTTGAACATTTTTTCGTTCAACATTGAACCGTTCAAGCAACCTTTCCCCACCGAATAACTTTTAAGTGAACTGTCCGAATTGAATAAACTTAGTTTTGTTCGAAAGACCTCGGAGATACTCATTCCCATAGTTCGCTTTTTGATTCGAACCATTTTTCGTTCAACGTTGAACCGTTCAGAAAAAAACTTAACATTAGAGCCTACGGGGAAATTTAAGTTAAATGTAGATCCTGAGCTTAAAGGCGGATTTCCTTCAAACTAATTTTGTAAGGAAATGGTTTTGATAAATAATGCATGTAAAGTACTTTTCTGGATAATCTTCTGTGAGGACTGATTCCGACTCCGACTCTGTAAACATGTCGGAAATGCAGGCTCAGAAAAAAAAAATGACTGACTGTGCAGACGATTTTTTGTTTATTTATTTATTTTTTTTGTTATTATTTTTTAGCAGACGATTTTTTTTGTAACAAAAATTTTTCATTCGCGAGAGCATTTTATTCTTTATTTATATTTAACAACTGGCAACGGATTAAAAATGAAATTCGAGACATTTTATTAACGAACGAGTTTTTTTTTCCTTTCTGTGTATGTTCTTTGTACTTTTATTTATTTATTTATTTATTGAAAACGATTGAGGAATTTTTCTACGGAAGAACTATAACAGTTGCATTCTCTAAAAGGTGCGAAAAATCTTTATTTATTCGTTTATTTACTTTTTACGTGTCTATTTCATCTGATAAGATTGGTATATTTTGCATTTAGAAATCAGCTTTAAGTGCTAAAAAGGTATGTTTGACATAATTTTCAGTCTCAGATAATCAAGATAATATTAATCAGATGCTAGAATGCCGGTGTCGATGTACGGGAAAGTAGGCTCGTTTAGTTCTTGACAGAACTTCCTGTTTAGCTTTTTTTTTTTATAGGAATACAATTAGTAGACGTTTTCAACATGCTCTAAATTTGTAAAATAATGAAACTAAAACTAGCATTAAAGCATAAAATTCCGAAGCAGTACTCACTAGAAATCTGAAACTAATTTTAAACGCCAATTCCAAAGTTTTTTTTTAAGCTTTAATGTGTTTATCACGTTGATTATAAAGTAATCCTCTTTATGAAGAGAAATGATGCATGGATGAAAGTTGAAGTCATTAATCTCTGATTCAGTTTAAGTTTGTCTGAAAAAATGCGAACGAAAAAGAATTATGTTGATAGAAGACACCCGAGGGAAATATAACTCCTAAGTTAAAAAGGAGATCCACTTAAGGCTTATTAAATATTTTACGCACCTGAGTTAATTTGATTGGAGCTTTTTGATTGACATGTTTCCAATATTTTTCTTGTAGCGCTTGGAAATGTTCCCCTTTTTTTTAACAAAAATGTTTGTTACCTAAACAAGAATTTCATACAATTTCTCACGAAACACATAGAATTCAGGACATTAGCTGGAAAAAGTTTTCATGTAAGAGACTCTTTATTTATTTTAAAAGAATGTCTATCTTTTCCGTTGAACTTAAGGCACATAAAAAATTTTTTGATGAGTTCGCTGAATAAAATAGTCCGAATTTCGATATTAGAATCTATTTGAAACTAAATTACCCTGCAATATTACGACAATGCAGTTCAATTTTAACATTTGTAATAGACTGATATTCGGAAAGAGGACAGCACCCTTAAAAATATCAATTAAACTTATAAACTTTAGAACAACTGCAAACTATTCCAGATTAAAACCGGATTGTTCTGCTTCGTGAATTACAAATAGAAATTTCTGAATAGGACCCGCAAAAGGGAATTTCCCCAGCGTGTTGCCAAACACTGAGAACAAATGTATTGCCATTTCACTTTCATACATTCTGCAGAACGATATTAATGACTTCAACATTTGCAACTGAATGAAACATTTATTAAAGTTTCGAGAATGTTTCCAGCGAGAATTTCTATTTAAAGTAGTATTGAAAAGTTTCATATTTAAGTCATGAACAAATTTGCAATTTGAATATTGATACAACATTTTTAGTCACGTTATAAATTACACCAAACAGACTGTTTGTCTGTAACTTTAATAATTATTTTTATTTATTTATTTATTTATTTTTTGCATCTAGTTTTCAACTGTCACCAAGTCTGGAACTTGCATACGATTAAACTTATCCCACAGCTGAAAATACTCTTTCTGAATTTATACTGGTCGTTGATACTGTTAATTAGGCCCGATACACTGCTTCGAAAAGCCTTCATTATAAAAAAAAAACTTTTTTATTCTTTCGACTAAATTTACTTGTGACAGATAATCATTTTCCATTAATTCGTGTTTTTGAAACAATTTAACACCAATGTATTTAAAGTTCACAAATACCTTTATGCTATTGATGTGGAGAAAATTACAACGTTAATTAGGCACAAATAAGCAGGGATACTGCAGACACGTGTTTCGGCGTTACAAGGAACGCCTTTATCAACACAAAAAAAATTGAACTAATGGATGTGCAGACATCCGACAAAAGCTGACAAGGCAAAAGAACAACTCAACATTCATTCCAGGTAAGCAAAATCAAAATTTAGACCCAAATTTGAGTGAATTTTTTTTCGTGATCACAATACTTTCTTTACTACGTAAAAGGAAGTAAAAACTGGTGGTATTGTTTAGTCTCCGATGTGACCGTTACTAGTATCAGTTTCGTTAGTAGCTTCCTTATTGCCATAGTGACTACTTGTTTTCGATTTAAAGACCTATACTATATTTTTTTTTTGCTCTTTACTCTCATTAATTTATTTTGTGAGGTGGCATAAACAGAAGATTTTCTAGTAGTTGCTTTATTTTGCATTTGGTCACCCTGTGGCTAGTAACGACTTTTAAATTTTGATGTTTACCCTTAGATACCTCATCTAAAAAAAATCCTTTTTTTCTTTTTTTCCTAACGGTATTTTTATAGATTTGTTCAAAAAATGCTATAACTATTACTGCACATAAAATTTTTTTCATCTATTTATTATCAGATTTTTACACAGATTTTAAACGCGTTTAACAATAGCCTATGTATCATTATCAAAAGCCCCTAAAAATGCAGCAAAAGAAAATGTCTGATAAAAAGAGAACATCATTCTTCATCTTCTGCAGGAAATGAAACTTCCTGATCATTGCAGAAGAAAAATTAATGATAAGGAATTCAATGTTCGGGAAAACAAAGTGATTTTATCAATGAATAGTGGTCAGCTAGATTATATCGTTCATTTGAACGAACTATAAAAAGGGACCTTTTCATAGAAGAATTTAAATTATCGTTTTTTAATGTAAGAATTATCGACGGAAATATTTTTTCAAAACAGTTATTTTTTTATTTAAAGTTTATAAATTGGTTTCTAATCTAGTGTTCTTTCTTTTTTTCTTTTTTTTGTTTTTAATGTTCAAATTGTATCAGAACTGTTCAAATACAGGATTACTACAGTTATTCATTCGTAGCCGAAATCATAAATATTCAAAAGTGTTACACTGCGAAATATGAACTGTTATTTTTACAGTATAATACTGGCAGCCGAGGTTACAATTTAAAACAGTTAAATTTCACAGTAATACAGTGAACTCTCACTTATGCGCCGGCCCCTAGGGACCAACAGAAAAAGGCGCATAAGTGAGAGAGACGTATAAGTGAACAAGCCTATTTAAAGGACTAAAATGCAATAATGGTTCCAATGAGAGAATGAATAAGAATTTTTCTACAGAAAAGGGATATGTATTACTACGCTTTGGCAATTACTGTAACGTAACTACAATGAGAAAAAGAAAACAAAACTTGAAGCATACCTAATTACAAACTGTTCCCTTTAAAACGATGCATAATAGATAATTGTCCCTCTCTGAACTCTAGTTTCGGAAAAAATGCCTCCCATGAGCAATAAAGGCGAAAGGTTAAAGAGAAACGTCAAGAAAAATGCTTATTCTTTTAAGAAAATAAATAATTTTTTTTTTACATTTTTAAGGAAAATTCCGAGCATAAGTGAAATATTTATCTTTAGAGCGACGCATAAACGAATGATACTATCATTATTTTGCTATGAAATGTGCTGGGACCATTAAAAATCGTCGTATAAGTGAAAAAGGCGCATAACTGAGGCGGCGTATAAGTGAGGGTTCACTGTAAAACTGAAAAACTAACAATTTTACAGTTTCGTACGGTAAAGTTAGAAATTGAACAGTTTATTGTCGTAAAATTTAGCTGTGTTATACTGTAAAAACAACAGTATAATACTGGCAGCAGAAGTTCCAGTTTAAAACTGTAAAATGCACAGTAATAAACTGCAAAAAGTAGCAATTTTTCAGTTTATTAGTGTAAAATTAGGAATTTTACCACTTATTACTGTGAAATTAGCAATTTTTAGTTTGATACTATAGAATTAGCTGTGAAATACTGTAAAAACAACATCCATTTTTTACAGTGTATATAACGATGAGAAACATATGAAACTAACTACAAACACAACAAAAATTGGACTGGTGTTAATACGAGTGAGTGCACCTACCGACTGCCGTAGAATGACTGCTAGGGTCTTTTCGTAAGCCGGCAGTCGGAGTCGGTGTCCAAATTTATTATTAAGACACCAAAACATTTCATACAATAAAAATAGAACAAAACAAATAACATTGTACAATACAAAAACAGCAAGACAAAGAACATACAAAACACAGAGATATGAAAAGATGACTAAAAGAAACAAACAGAATAATAAAAAAAATAAATAAATTTATATCTATAAAAATGAGTGTATGTATATATATATACTTGTTCTCTATACAAATCCACAGTTTGCGTCAGATTTTCATCAAACTTGACACAGAGGTTCCTTGATGCCCTAGAATTCTCATAGGCGGGGTCTTGAAATTTTAAAAAATCTAAAAAGCTCAAATTTAAATTTTTTGTCAAAAAATGACCCTTTTATTGGAATCTAGCCTATTTATATTGTAATCGAGATAGGCCTTTTAGCATTCAAATTGATGAAATTTAAGATTTTTACATATTAGTATTTTCCAACAATGATTACGATTAAAGTAATGAATTTTCAATTTAAGGCTCACCTATTTCCTTTTAGCATTGAAATAAGTAAAAAACAATCATAATTCATGTGGACTTTATAAAAAGAGCCACGGATTTGAATTTCAAATTTGCAATGCGACTACAGTTGCGTCTGTAATGGAGATAAGCCTTCAGAACGAGAAACAGATTTATTTCAGACAGATTTATTAGATTGAGTTATAATAATTTTTACTTTGTAGGTGGGAACAGTTAATAGAGAAAAGTTAATATTTTGAATTTGGCGGGTGAATTTGATGCAATTTTTTCACTTCCATGTGCATATACACTGAAGTGACAAAAGTCATGGGATACCTCTTAATATCGTGTCGGCCCTCCTTTTGCCCGGCGAAGTGCAACAACTCGACGTGGCATGGACTCAACAAGTCGTTGGAAGTCTTCTGCAGGAATATTGAGCCATGCTGTCTCGATAGACGTCCATAATTGTGAAAGCATTGATGGGGCAGGATTTTGGGCACGAACAGACCTCTCGATGGTGTCCCATAAATGCTCAATGGGATTCATGTCGGGCGATCTAGGTGGCCAAATCATTCGTTGGAATTGTCCAGAATTTTCTTCAAACCAATTGCGAACAGTTGTGGCCCGGTGACATGGCGCATTGTCATCTATAAAAATCCCATCGTTGTTTGGGTACATGAAGTCCATGAATGGCTGCAAGTGATCTCCAAGTAGCTGCACATAAGCATTTCCAGTCAATGTTCGGTCCAGTCGCACTAGAGGACCAAGTCCATGCCATGAAAAAACAGCCCACACCATTACGGAGCCACCACCAGCTTGAACAGTGCCTTGCTGACAGTTTGGGTCCATGGCTTCGTGGGGTCTGCGCCACACTCGAACCCTACCATCGGCTCTTACCAGCTGAAATCGTGACTCATCGGACCAGGCCACGGTTTTCCATTCATCTAGGGACCAACCGATATGCTCACGTGCCCACGAGAGTCGCTGCAAGCGATGTCGTTCTGTCAGTAAAGGCACTCGAGTCGGTCTTCTGCTGGAATAGCCCAAGAAATCCAAATTTCTCCGCACAGTTCTAGCAGACACGTCCATTGTACGTCCCACATTGATTTCTACGGTGATTTGACGCAGTGTTGCTTGTCTGTTAGAATTTACGACTCTTTGCAGACGTCGCCGGTCTCGATCTTTAAGTGCAGGCGGTCGACCACTGCGCTGTCCATGGTGGGATGTTATGCCTGAAATTTCATACTCTCGGCACACTCTTGACACAGTGGATCTGGGAATGTTGAATTCTCTAACGATTTCCGAAATGGCATGACCCATGCGTCTAGCTCCAACTAACATTCCGCGTTCAAAGTCTGTTAATTCACGTTGTGCGGTCATCATCACGTTAAAACCTCTTCACATGAATAACTTGAACAGAAATGAAAGCTCTGTAAAAGCACTGCGCATTTATACCTGTTCTATGCGATGCTACTGCCATCTGAAAATTTGCATATTGCTATCCCATGACTTTTGTCACTTCAGTGTATTTCATGCCAGTGGACGCGGCAAAGCACAGACAACATTTCTCTTTAATTTTCACCTTTTGATAAGACTATTTTTCTGTAAACGTTTAACTTTCTGTAATATTTTAGTTTTTTTCAAAGTTTGTACCTAAGAGACTGATTGATGCAAATTATTTTATACCCATATGAATAGAACTCTTTCAAACTTATTTTCCCTGAATGCTATGTTGTATTAATAAGCACCCGGGCAACGCCGGGTATTAAGCTAGTAATATATAAAGAGGCAAATTCACTAAGTGAATGAAAAGGTGTGCGTAAAAATATTATGGGCTAAGATCACGTGTTGGATGGAAGATTGTATAAAAGGGGTAGGTGAGAGACATTTAATCAGGAGATGTCATGCATAACAAAAAAAAGAGTGATTAAGAGTGAATTTTAGTTTAAGTCGGGGAAGAGCAGGGTCCTGTTGGCTTCAAAAAAGTTTAATAGATTTAACATGCATCTGTGAGCTTTAAGGTCACAGATGCTAAATCTATTAAACTTTCTTGGTGTAATACGAGTGTAATATTTTTAAAACGGCGACAAAGCAAGAAAAGATAGGTTTTTTTTTTTTTTGAGCATTGTGTTTTATGTCCTGGTAGTATCCAGCGTAGCCATGATAACGTTGTGCTACATAAAACTTCCCCGAATGTCCCAAGTGGCATTACACACAAATCATTTTTTAAAGTAGGAAAACTATTTTAAGATTTATTTAAAGCAATTTCTATAAGTAAATCCTTAGTGATGTATAATGCTACCCCCCCTGAAAAATATATTAATATATGGGACAGTAGGCTCGTTCACCTCTGGTTGAACTTTTCTTCATAAGTGTAAGATATGTAATTTCTTTTTATATTTTTGTATTAACAAAATTTGATGATTTATTCAATGAAAATTTTTTTTTCTGAGCTGATCTGCGATGGAATTTCGTAAGATAATAGTGGAATGCAATTTTTTTCCTTTTAAATATTTTTATACCATACTCTTGTTTTTAAATTTTCTTTTTCTTTCTTTTTTACTTTCACAAAGCTAAAATGCTCGGCATTACAGTAGAACATCAACGTTTTTAGTTCAGCTGCTCTTCCCAATGTGCAATTTAAAGTGAATTCAAACTACAATAATAGACGGAGAAGATCTTTCAGAAAGACACACTTTGCAACTGAGCGGAGATATCTCGCTCTAAAACGAGATATATTTCACTCTGGAAGGGAAAAACGAAATGAGATTATTGTACTTTAAAGTCTGAATTGCCTTCTGAATCTGAAATCCCTCCTTTAAAAAGATATCATTATGCTTCACTTGAAGAGTTGCTCTCTATTTCAAAGATTTATAAAACGACTTTTAGCTCTGCATTTCTGTCTCCTTTTCCACATTTTATTGGCTAGCCTCCAACAGGCATTAAGTTTAGACAATTTCTTTTAAAGAGTTTGGCTACGGATAGGAAATAAACTATGAAATCGTTTCACGCGAAAAATACTTCCTTGAAGATTATTTTTCTTTCATGTAAATATATTTTAACTTACGCTTGTAATACATTAAACTCTCGATTATCCGTGAGGGGATTATCCGCGAGGGTCTCGGGAGAAAAAAATTCTTAGTAATTTTATTCTTGTAGACAAAAAATGTTCCTTCAAAAATAAAGGTTTGAAATCCAACTTTTCTTAATATTTCTTCCCCAGGAGTGTGGTTTACTTCATCCAATAAATTATTTTTCTCGGTCGTTATCGTAAGTACCACTTCTTTATAGATTTTATATGCTTGAGAACCTCAAATACAAATATATTTTTTTTATGCTGCTGTTTGTACGCATCGCGTTTTAAGTGCAAAGCAATTATTTTTGAGCAAAAGACATTTTTAATCTTCTTTACCCCGTATTTTATTTTTTTTCGCATTATCAGCGATTATCGTTATCCACGATACCCGTGCCACCCGATTCCGTGGATAATCGGGAGTGTACTGTAATGTGAAAGCTAATAGCAAAAGTTCATCATTCTAAGCCAAACACTTGATACCTTGCCCTGTCTCATAAAATTTCATGTCAAACTATTTATGTGTTAAACTATTGACAACAAGTTAAGCAGTATAAAGCAGTAAGTAATAGCTCCTAAGCAAGGGCTAAGGCAGAAACATGCAATACACCGCCAACTCGGCTATTTTGATACAAAATAGCCGAGTTGGCGGTGTATTGCATGTTTATGCCTTAGCCCTTGCTTAGAGGCGGTTACTCACTGCTTTATACCTTGAGCTCT
>JAXGGA010020486.1:0-18205 GCA_038373865.1 Uloborus plumipes | reverse complement strand
GATTTTATCTTTCATTTTTCGTGCAATGTCAATACTTGCTGTTTTTTATCTTTTGAGTAGCTTTTAATGTGTGTGTACGTTTTTTTTCTGACTAAGGTGAGAGTTACTATCAATCTCTTCTGCTGCAATGAAAGTTTTTTTTTTTTTTTTGTTAAAGCAATTGAAAAACAAGAATAAGTTAAGTTTCAGAAAGATCCTATGCCATTGAAAAAAAAAAGTAATCTTTGATAAAATATTTGTTTTGTGTATAAATATTTTGCCTTCATTTGTTATTCAATGTTATTTTTGCCCTTGTATTACTATCAAAGACATTTTGGCGATTAGGATTTCAGACTGGTGAATAATTTTCAGTGTTCATTTTAGTCATCTGACTTCGAAGCTAAATGAAAAATGTAAAGACTTTCAGACTTTTGTAAACATGTTTTGAAATTGGTAGTATAAATTTAAAATAACAGTTGTCCCAAATCTGACAAACGATTTATTATTGCTATGTATTTGTAACAATACAAACATTGCTGATGATGCCAGCTAAGCAAATGAAGCGTTTTTAAAACAAGAAAAATACTACATACCTCGGATCATACTGGAATTTGAATACTATTATTATAGTATGATGGTGGAATTTGTAATATTAGAATACTACATTAATGGTACTACAGTTAAATTTTTGATTTATGATTAAAAGTTATGATATTCTTTGATAAGAGTTAATAGAAACATTTTATGCTTAATCTATTTGAAAACAGTTCAATATTCCTCATAAAACCGTGGAATTATGAGTGATTTTTGCAACTCAAATGAACAATAGGAGGAGCTACAGTCAATAGCTAATGAGGGATGGAAGAGGCAACACCAAGGCCGATCCAGTTATGAAGGATATGACTTGTCAAAGATAACTCTGTCTTGTTGAATTGAAATGTTTGGTCGCTTTGCTTAGTTTCATAAGCCACCGCAAGGTAGTGTGTGTATACAAGCTCTAGAATAGAGACTAAAATCGCATTCCTCAATTTTTAACCCATTAATGCCTGACATTTTTTTTCCCAAAGATATTTTGTATACTGGTTACAAACAGTGTTTAATGGACAGGAAAAATAGTACAAAAAATATCATGCAAAAAATAATTTTTTTATTAACTAAAGAAAAATCGTCCCTTAAAAGTTACGATAGATCCCAAAGAGTACACACTTTTTTTACAATTTTTTTCTCTGCCTACGATATAATATGTAAAAAGACATTTTATAAGAAAAAATAAAATCAGCAATTAACATAAACTGGAAAGCTGGGAATAACTTTGAAAACTTAGCTTTTTTTTCTTGAGATTATGAACGATGTCATTTTTGATAAAGATCATAATAAAACGGCTACAGAACATACTTTACAATGGTTATGTGCTGCAATCTCTTAATAACGAATTTAAACAATACCGAGGTACTAATTGAACACTATTATTTGGTTGAAATGTTCATTTTGGGGCAATTCAGACCCTTTTTTGGACCGTCCCTAAAAAGGGAAGCTAGGCATTAATGGGTTAAGATTCGGACCAGTAAAAAATTGTGAAATAGAATTCGCAAACGGGTGAGGGTCCCTTCTTGCTCCTCTTTCGACCAAATAAAAATTTTAAAAGGGACATTTTTTTATGTTGAAAAAGTTATACATTAGTTACTTGTTCTATTGTTACTATGATTTACTTGAAATAAAATTTAAATATGAAGATAATTAATAGCTGAAAAAGATAATATTTTACACTAGAACTGAAGGCCTATAAATACTAGAAGCAATGAAATTGTTCAATAGTTTCATAAGTACGTTTCTTTCCCTCTAGTCATTCTTGTGTAACATTCAACAAACAGTTAACTTATCCTTCGTTATTTATGCAAGTATGTCTCAATTTTTAAATTTTAAGTATTTTTTTTTTTTTTTGAAATCCATCAATAAAATAAATGTTGGTAAGATACTTGTGAATTTAGGCTATACAAAATTACAAACTTTAATAAGAATTACTCATAGTTTTTACGCACATGTAAAAAAAAAGCTATTGATAAATGTCATTGATTGATTGTGCTTAGTTGTACTTTTTTTTGCAAAGCTTAAGCACAAGCACAAAAAGATAAAGTAGCTACCGGAATTTCAGGGCCCAATATTTTTTATTAATTCCAAAGACGTGAAATGAAAATATTTTAGTTTTGACAAAAGAAACTATTTACTCAGCAAATCCAAAATGAGTTTTTTAAAAAAAGATTTATTGCTAAAATTAAATTCTTTCACATACTTTCTGCAATTTTGAAAACACTTCGTATGAGAATTTTTGTTCGGAAAACAAATCAAAAATAAAACTATAGCGAATACATTGGAACGTTAAGATTCCCTTAAGTCCTTACTTTTGAAAATTATGTTTCAGCAGTTTTACAAATAAAGAGAGAGAAGGATAGAGAGAGACAAAAAAAAAGTTTAAGCGTCAAAGTGTAGACTTGACTTTTGCTTTAAATTCCTATGAATTTTATAGTTTGAAAATTTTCTTTGCTTTGCTTTATTAGAAAAAAATAGACACAATTATTTAATTTAGTTGTAAAATTGATGGTGTTGAAACATTTGTATTAACGAGCTTTTCAAGTATGCTAAAATCAACTTATTTTTAAAATTAAATTCTTTGGTGCTTTTAGGGTAAAGCAAATTAGTTCAGGGGGTCGAGTCCTGACGAAAAATTGCGGCATTCCCCCGGGCTGAGGGTTTCTTCTTGGGGGAGTTTTATAGACTTTATGAGGGGTGCTATTTTCTCCTTACCTTGTTCTTTATTTGATTTTTTCTTCTGTTTCCAAAAAAACAATATCCCCAATGTTTCATATCATACGAACAAGAAGCCTGTGTTGTAAAAAAGTGATATAAAAATAACAGTAGAAGAAAGATGCACACTGAAGAAAACACGATAGAACAAAAAAAAAAGAAAAAGGACTTAATTAAGCATTCAGACTTAAAAAAAGGGGACTTAATTAAGCATTTCATTGTAACAGAAAGAATTTTTAAGAATTGACCTATATGGTGACGTCGACTTATCAAGTTACTCTTAATAGACTATTAATTAAAAATTTATTTATTTTCCTTAACAATTCAAACGTAGTAAGCATCTTACAGTAACATAAGACAATGACGCGCGCTGGAGTGCAGAACTTGCTGTGACAATGACACATTGAAGTTATTATCATCATATCCCAAGGAATAAAATCTAGCAAAAACAATAAATGCTATTGAAATGGCACATGCTGTCTCTTGAATAAGTTATATTATTTAAAATAAGTCAGAGTCAACTACCTTAATTAGATTATCATCCCTTTTGTACTGCTGATAAAAATATTATACAAGTTCGCGAATTGTAACTGATATGTATGGGGTGAAACTGGAGAACAAAACTTTAAGAGGTGATAAAGTACAATGACATGATTTGGAATCGCATAGCCATACATGGTCCGAAACGCATGCTTCATGCCATAAGCTTTCTATGAGCGTTCGGTAGTATAAGGGGTTCTAACCGAAAAGAGCATAGCAAAACATGTTTTCGAAAACATAAATGTGTACTCTCTTGTCCACGTTATCGATATGCGCAATTCAACTGCATTTTTGGACTCCGTTGCTACAAGTGTGAACACTTTCCTTAAAAAATACCTTATTATGTTTTATATTTCATAGCTTGATTACGTAATTTCAACAAAACAAAACAGATATTTCATGGAAAAGTGGTTCAGCTTTCTATAATTTATTTAATCTTCGAAGAACTCAAGGTGTTAGCAAAAACCTATCTTCGAAGATTGGGTCTTATTTCCAAGAAAATCGATGGCTTTTTTAAGAACATGTTACAATATATGCTTTTAAATATTT
The DNA here is from genome assembly GCA_038373865.1 of Uloborus plumipes. Taxonomy (NCBI): domain Eukaryota; kingdom Metazoa; phylum Arthropoda; class Arachnida; order Araneae; family Uloboridae; genus Uloborus; species Uloborus plumipes. Next base: position 14,335 of record JAXGGA010020486.1, on the reverse strand, counting down.
CTGAGGCACTTTGTTTTGATTTTTCCATTCATCAAAAAGTATATGGAGAATGAGATCACAACAGGATTGTTTTCCACCCATATCCACTTAATTTGCAAATGACAAAGAAGTTTGCTCGGAGAAAGGAAATCGGTTTAAAAAGATATCATCTAAGGAGCCTTTTTTTTCCTCCACCAACGATTCATTTAAGTTGCTTTTGAAGTTTAACTGCTTTCAAAGAAAGAATTTCTCAAGAATGGAGTAATTACTTTATCAGAAAGCAAAGTTCTAAATTAAACTTTAGTATTCACGCAATAAAAATTTGGGAAAGGAGAATTTTATTTTGTTGAGATTTAACTCAAAACTCAACAAGAAATAACTCAGAAAGAATGTACGTCAACAATGGTTTCATATTTAGTTAATAACAAGATGGAAAACCGAGAACTCAATGCTGTTCTAACTCCGATTTCTTTTTTCTCGTGCAATTGTTCATAGTTTTAGAAGATTAGAGTGCTCACATTTATACATTTTAAAGCCTTTTTATAGCTAGTAAAGGCGAAAAAAATATACTTAATGTTGTGGCTAAAATCGTGTGTCGATTTTTTTTAAATATGGCATTTCTCTTAATTCTGAAAAGATGAAGAGCATAATAAACAAGAAGTTCTGTCAAGAACTAAACGAGCCTACTTTCCCGTACATCGACATCGGCAATCTAGCATCTAATCAATATTCTCTTGAATATCTGAAACTGAAAATTATGTCAAACCTACCTTTATAACACTTAAAGCTGATTTCTAAAAGCAAAATATACCCCTCTCATCAGATGATCAGAACACGTAAAAAGTAAATAAACGAGTAAATAAAGTTTTGTCGCACCTTTTAAAGAATGTAACTGCTATAGTTCTTCCGTAGAAAAATTTCACAATCGCTTTCAAATGAAAAAAAAAATAAATAAAAGTACAAAGAACATCAAAACACATTTTATCGAAGAAAGAAAAAAAACATCGTTCGTTAATAAAATATCTCGCTTTTTATTTTTAATCCGTTGCCAGTAGTTAAATATAAGTAAAGAATAAAATGCTCTCGTGAATGAACAATTTTTGTAATCGAAAAAAAAATATCGTCTGCCAAAAAAATAAATAAATAAATAAATAATAATAATAATAATAAATTAAACAAAAAAAAATGAATAAATAAACAAAAAATCGTCTGCCCAGTCAGTCATTTTTTTCTGAGCCTGCATTTCCGCCATGTTTGCGGAGTCGGAGTCGGAATCATGTCCGTGAAAGGTATGGGGGTGGGGTGGTCATGAGGGGGGGGGGGGGGGGGGGGGGGGGGGGGGGGGGGGGGGTAGTTATTTGTTGATTTGTTGGTGCTAATTTCCCTTTTTCGGTATTTTATTGTTTGGGTGAGAAGGATTTTTCAGAAACGTAATTTAAAGTTATTGTGTTTGTTATTTTACGGATATAGATTTATCTGGGTGGGTGGTATGGTTTGAAGCGCTGGGTGTTGTGACGAGTGAGCTTACACACACACACCACACGTTATATATCTAAAGGCAGTGGGAGCTGCGAGTGGGTCGTGTTCTCTCAGTGTTGTGTTAGGCGGAAATGATGTGTTAGTTTTTTGGGGTTGCGAGAGTATGGGAGAGAGAGTGTGTTTGTATGGTCGTGTGGGGGGTGGGTAGATGAACATGGTGAGGGAGTTACTCTCTCTTTTTGGGGTGGCGATTGGATGGTTTAGGGGGATAGGGTTGGTGGTGGGGGGGTGTTTGGGGGGGAGGTTAGGGATTGGGGTTAGGTTTTCGGGATTGGAGGTTTGGGTTTGTAGGTTGGTTGGTGAAGGGGTTTGTGAGGGAGTTATTTTTTTTGGGGGGGTTTGAGGTAGGGGATAGATTTTGGGTGATGAGAGGGTATGGGGGGGGTTAGGGATTTGGGGTTAATTTTTGGGGGATTTGAGTTTTTGATTTGTGGGTTGGTGGGGTAGAGAAGTTTGAGGGAATTATTTTTTTTGGGGTGGATTTGAGGTGGGGATGGATTTTGGGTGGTGGGGGTTTGGGGAGGTTAGGGATTGGGGTTAATTTTGGGGATTTGGGTTTTGGGTTTGTAGGTTGTTTGGTGAAGGGAAGTGTGAGTGATTATTTTTTTTGGGGGGTTTGAGGTAGGGGATGGATTTTGGGTGGTGGGGTATGAGGGGGGTTAGGGGATTGGGGTTAGTTTTTGGGGGATTTGAGTTTTGGTGTGTAGTTGGTTGTGAAGGGTTTTGTGAGGGAGTTATTTTTTTTGGGGGGATTTGAGGTAGGGGATAGATTTTGGGTGATGAGAGGGTATGGGGGGGGTTAGGAGATTTGGGTTAATTTTTGGGGATTTGAGTTTTTGATTTGTGGGTTGGTGAGGGTAGAGAAGTGTGAGGGAATTATTTTTTTTGGGGGAATTTGAGGTTGGGATGGATTTTGGGTGGTGGGGGGTATGTATGTAAGTATGTAAGTAAGTAAGTAAGTATATATTTGGAAAATGAGATTGTAAAGTAGGGATTTGGGGGTTGGGGGAGTGTGGATGGGGATGAGGTGGGGGGGTTAGGGAATGGGGGGGGGGGGGGGGGTAAGGGGGGGAGGTGGTGTGTGGTGGGTGAGAGAGTGTGTGGGGATGAGTGTGGGGGGTCTTGGAGATTGTTTGTGGTGTTGATTGATGCTACTTTTAATAATTGGCTGGATTGAGGGTGTTAAAGGATAAGTATAGTCTTTTTCGTTAGCCATTGCGATTATTATCCCCACGGCGGATACAAGGGACGAAGGGTCGGTCTCCCCTATCTTGAGAGACTCACCACTGGTAAATTTGTAATATTTTAAGTTCAAAAAAAAGGCATTTTTAGACTATATTTGATGTCAGCAGAAGGGAGGTTGAGTACTCTCATCAGGATACGTTTCGAAATTGAAATCCAAAAAATATATCAGCATTTGCTAACCAAGTTGTGTAGTGAAGGATACATAATAAAACCGATCCTCCCTCCTTTGAAATATTTCTAGATCCGCTCTTGTCCCCCCCCCCCCCCAGGAATTTTCAGCAGAATTATGACCATTAATTCTGTAGCAAATTATAAGTACAGTAAACTCTAGATTATCCGCACCACGAGTTTCTCGGGAAAGAAACAAACACACTTAACTGATTTTTCAAAAAATCACGAATTTAATTTTTTTTCTTAACATTTCTTAAACAAGAGTACGGTATACCTCATTCAATAAATTATTTTGCTTGGGCGTTATTGTAAGTACCACTTCTTCATAAATTTTATGTGCTTGAGAACCTCAAATACAAGTGATTTTTTATGCTGTACCTATCGTCACTGTTTGTACATATCACGTTTTAAGTGTAAAGCAATTATTTTCAAGCAAAAGACTTTTTTTATCTTCTATACCCCTTATTTTATGATTTTTTCAGATTATCCTCGATTTTCGTTATATGCGACACCCGTACCACCCAATTCCACGGATATTCTAGAGTGTACTGTATTTAGTTATTTATTATCGTCAGGGACGTCTTTTCGAAATTTTCCAAGGGGGGGAAAGGGTGTATACACAATGTAAACTTTATCAAAAAGTGGCAAAAACCACGCCCACTTATATGCCAATACATTGATTTCCCAAAGTCAGGGGGGGGAGAATTTAGCCCCCCCCTCCCCCCCTAAAAGACGGCCTAAGTATCATCTTCATACAAAACATCAGTTTAAAATTTTGTTCACATGGTGTATTCGTTTTGCAGCTAAGGGAGGGAAAAAAATCAACTTGGATTTCTTACGGCTAAAATTCTGATTTTTTCAACAATGTATCATTGCGCTTTGTCTTGTATGAAAAGATAAATGGGGATTGGGTCAATGGGATTTCATTTCTCTGTGTCTTCTCGTCATCTGTAATGCGACACAAAGAAATCCGTCTCCAGAGTGGGGTAAAATTCGATTAAATAAATACCAAAGAGTTTGCCGTCTTTAGAATCTTTCTATTTATTCTCAAAGCTTTAATCTTTCTGCGAAGATAAAATTCTCCGGAGGATTTGCTCTAGAAATGAAAAATAATATATTTTTGCAGTAAATTTATTGTCTTTTAATGATCAAAACTTTTCAAATGTACAGCTGGCTAGTGAAACATGAACGTTTGTAAAGCTCGGGAAGCTTATATAGTTGCAACGAATGACAATCATAACGATTTTTCAAAACACTGTTGACAATTTCAAGTTACATGCGAACCGATACCAGAAATCACAAGATTGCTTTTCCCAGTGGTATGGTCAATAAATTCGCGGCTGGACTTTACACTGAAAGGTTTGACACATTGTACTTCTGGCGAATTGGTCTATGAATTGGGAACAGGAGGTGGGGGGGGGGGGGTCAATAAACTGTTCAGATAATTAATATTGAAAAACATCGCACGAATACAAAGCAACAAAATTAAAAATGAATTTTGGGGGGTATTAAATGAAAATGGAATGATTTTTAATGAAATCTAAACCATAAAAGTAAAAGAGTAATGGGCGATTCTCTGTAAACTCGTCGTTTTCCATGCAGAATCTGTCCGGGTTGAAATGTTCGTATCATATTAATACTATTGCTTAGGAAAGGAATCTGTTGCTTTGGTTCGAAAAAGGCACAATTGAAGTTTATGATTTTCTGATAAATCATAACAGGGGAACCCTGCCTAGTATAACTAGGCAGGGGACTATGCCAGGGGATTGTGCATTTTCAGTTACGTAATATTTGCAAAACTATTGGGACATAACTTGTTACGAAACTGCCCCTACATGTAAATACAAATCATGGACATAATAAATAATGTGTGTCATAATAACACTAATTAACATTAGTAAAATCATTTACCAGAGGACTGTTTTCGCAACGATCAAGGTGTATACTTTCATCACAAATGTGGCTCTGAAACTAAACAAAGTGGTGTTTCAAAACCATTCTCGGAAATTTCGACAAATTCACACATATTACGTTAAACTTCATACCAATAAACATTTGCAAGAGATATAGAATTTTTCTATTGCATCTTTGAATTTGCGGCAGGGGGCTGTTTGAAAAAACTTTAGACAACTTACGTGACAAAATTAAGTTTTAGAAATACGTAATTAGAACTTATTTCATAAAAATATAGTTGCATTATTCTATTTTTAGATATTGATTGTCAAATATATGTAGTGTTAATAGGTTTTTTGAAATATTGCATTTAAGTGTTAGACTATAGGATCGGGACAGCCAGGGAAATGTGTCTTTCACACTTAGATAATTTCTAGAAAAAAAAATGAAACTGTTATCGCTCCAAGTACAATCGGACTACAAAGTATTAATGCTTTTCTTGAACTAAGAGATATATAATTACTTTATTACACTTTATTATTTCTAATATATTAGATCCGGACAGCCAATTACGAGTTTACAGAGAAACGCCCTTATACAAAAAAAACAGCATAAAAGAGTGTAGTCATAAAACAAAATCGTTCGACGTCAGGCATCCAACGAAGCTTCTTTACGCGACGCGATACAATTTTCTGCAGTAGTGAACGACCGTCATTTGTCAACTTAATAACAATTATGTTGTATAAAGCTTTGCTAAAAAATGAACTAAGAAATGAACCGAAATTTAAGTGAGAATTAGATGTGGAATTTGAGATTAAGGATTTCGTAGATGGTAATCATTTAAATTTAACCGGAAAGTGGTGCATTCTGTTAAAAATTTTAGGAAGAAATCTTTGCAAAGCTTTCGCTATAATACTAATAGCAATCTGAAAAAACGTAAACTAACGCGAAACTCAATGCCATTCAGTTAGACAATTGGGGCCTTCGTGGCTCTGTAGTGAAAGCTTTACTTTGTAACTTGGAGGACGTGTGTTCTATTCAAACTTCTCGCTGTGTTGCCTTGTATATATAAATACAGCAAGAAGTTCTATCTTTCGAGGCAAAGGAACGCAATCTTTCTATCTGTCACTACACTGCAAATAATGTACTGTTGTTTTTACAATATAATAATACTGGCAGCCGAGGTTTCAAGTTAAAACTGTAAAATGCATAGTAATAAACTGTAAAACTCGCAATTTTAGTTTCTTACTTTAAAGATAGCAATTTTACAGTTTATTGCCGTAAAATTTAGCTGTGTTATTCTATAAAAATAACAGTATAATACTGGTAGCAAAGGTTCCAGTTTAAAATTGTAAAATGCACGGTAATAAACTGTAAAATTAGCAATTTTACAGTTTATTACTGTAACACTAGCAATTTTACAGTTTAGTCTGTAAAATGAGTAATTTTTACAGCTTATTATATCTATACAGCTATAAAATTAGCAGTGTTATACTGTAAAAACAACATTCATTTTTTACAGTGTAGTGTTTTACTAACCAGGAAAGTACGCGATCATGGAATAATTAATTTTTTTTTAATGAGTACCAATCGAAAGAGCATTGTAAAACATGTTTCTGGACGCACGCGTTTTTGCCCTCGCGTCCCCGTTATCGAAATATAAGGTCCTAAAGTCAGCTAATTTTTTTTGAAAAATCGCCAATTTTAGCGAGTTATAATGAAACTAGAAGCTGCGGTGCGATTACACTATTTGCATCCAACGGGAAACTTGATTCCCATTTTTGGTCATCTGCAAAGCTTTTGAAAGACGGCTTTACAATAATCTTTTACTTTACCTGTGCGAGTTGAAGCAGAAAGCTACTATCAAGCCTATGACAAGGAAAGCAGAGAGCTTTTTAAAGAGGAAAAACAATTTCAAACAACACATCAAAATTAAATTTTATCGTACTATTTGCGATTAAAGCAGGTCCCTTGTTTAAGGGGAGTCCCCCTTGTTAAGGAGCCCTTGTCAACAGGAGGTGACAACTGAACCTCCTGTTTTTTTAATTATTTTTTTTAAGTGTTCGTACAATTCTGTAGTGGGGGGGGGGGTATATTTAGGGTTTTTAATTGTAAAAATTGCAAAAATAAATTTTTTCAAACCACTTTTCCTTTGATGGCTCCCCTATAACTCAAAGTGACTCCCCCTAAACATTTTTGTCAATTGCATCACTGGGTATGTAAGAATGGTCTTTCAAAAAAAAAAAAAAAAAAATGCTCAAAATTTAATGAAAATGTGTTCAAATAAAAAAATCAAACAGGAATGAGGTGTTTTCTCTGAGATATTTCGAAAAAAAAAATGTTCGCTCGAATCGAACTTGCTCCTTCAAAAGTTATAAGTGAGGACAGGGGGAAAAATTGGAAATTCGAAATTGAATGAAATTTATTCAAATCAAAAAATCGAAGATGGGAGTGTATTGTCCTCACTGAGATCTTTCGATTAAAAATAAAATCGAATAGGACTATGCACTCAAAAGTTATTGCGGGGGGGGGGGGCAGAAAAACTGACCAATAGACAGACTGACAAGTACACAGTTTCCGCAACTCAAAACCCAACTTTCCTATTTTAAATTTTTCTGCGTATTTAATTATTTTTATTAAGTTGTGCTTTTTCGACTCAATTGTTTTGAGCGTTTTTTTTTCAGTGCATCAGGCCTTCTTTCATGATTTTTTTTCACCTAATTTCTACTTTTACAGAAAAGTAAGCTAAAACTTGTATTCATTTACAATTTTGTTAGTCTTTTCCTACCCGTTGAACATATAGCAGAACTAGTAAAAGTTATTCTAGTGTTTTTAAACAGTACGAAATTAACATGCAATATGTTTTACATTTACGTTACAGAGACTTTTCGCTACAGTGACCAATTTGTTTGAACGGCAGGGGTTTTTACAATGAATGCCGACTCTATTAGTATATTTTAAGAATGGAAATAATTATTTCCCTCTACCATTGATGTAATTTCTGACGTGGATATAATTTTGCAGCTATTGACATTTACTAATTTGTTTTCTTTTAGAAATTATTTATTTTTTCTCGATTTCAATTTAAAAAAAAATGTTTTTGCAAAGAGTTGGCAACTTCTTGGATCGATTTTTTTTTTCAATAAGAACTGATAGCATAATCCATGACAATTTAATTTCTACCCCAAAGATTATTTCTTTCATTTTTTGTACATGAGCTCATATTAGCTGCTTTTCATACTTACTTAATTATCCCGAATTATTCATTTAGAAACACGTGCAATATATTTTTACTTATAATAATTAATACATACAACTTAGTTCAGTAAAAAAACTTCAAATAACTAAAATTCTAAAATGTATTGTTATCAATCGTAAAAAGATAAAACTTTAACTTCTTTGTAAAGTTTTCGCTCCTCTGGATAAAGCTCTCTGCTTTCCACATCATAGTCTTAACCAGCATTCTTTATTTTAGCTCATACAAGTAAAGGGTTAACGTAAAACATCTTACTTTCTTTGCAAATGACCAAACATGGAAACGATGCGATGCCAAGCAAGCAGCGGAAGGGAGAATCTGGAGCTAGCTTCAATTTCTTGCCAAGTCTTCAAATTTGGCTCATTTTCTTCCGATTTTAAGACCCCTTATCTCGAAAACGAGGGGACGAGGGCACTTGATCTTTGGGTCAAAGACATGTCTCAGCCTTTTCGAATGATACGATTTTTAACATTTTTCATTATTACTTAAGTCGAGTACTTTCCTGGTAAGGATACTAGCTGCCAGGGCTGCTAGATTAGCTTCCTGCGGCATGTTGATGCATAATGTCCAACCGCTACCCAACTTTTACCTCCATCTGATGTGATATTATTTGATATAATTCAATGTTCATAAGATTTCAAGACATACTACGCATGTGGCCCGGCTTTGTACGGGTATTCGTGTCTTGAAAGCAGTGAGGAAAATTTCAAAAAACTATTCCCCGCCAAGGTGGCTTGCTAAGAGACGCTTCGGGCCTTTTCTTTTTTCCGGCATCAAAAAATAATTGGAATTATTGAGTTGCTTCGCGCCTTCAAGATGGTGAGGAAAGTTTCAGTAAGTTCAGCTCACTCAAAGGAAAGAAGCAGACATAGATAATCAATTTTTAATATAAGTAGATGGTTCTTCAACTAATTTATATTTCAGAAAACTACAAATAGCTAGCGATAAAAGTACTGCGTTTTGGCCCGTTAATGAGTTTCATGTTTAATTTAGTTAAGCCTTCATTCAAAATTCCCATTATCATTATTATTACTGTTTAATAGCAACCACGTTTTGTGACAATGGATTTCATGTTTAATCATTTAGGACAAATCGCTTTAAATTTAACTACTTATTAATTGATATCTTCGTTAATTAAAATCGTATCTATATACATAAAAGACAACTTTTGAAAACGTATGTCCGGGGTAATCTTCCAAACTACTGAACCGATTTTAACCATTTTTTCACCGTAGATAGCTACAGTAACAGGGAACAGGATAAGCTATAATTTATTTCTTAAAAGCTTAGTTTAAAAAAGTTATTATGGAACACAGTTAATTTTATGTCATTTCCCCATTAAATGATTGAATTTTCAACCCATTGTTGAAAAAATTTGGTGCCATGCAGCAACAATATTGATTGTAATCATATTGAAAATTTTGAACCAAGGCTTCTCTGGAGTAAGTATGGAACTTATTGCCTTCTAAGGATTTTTATATTTATCTGAGTCAACAATCGCTAACGGGTGAAATAAAACAAGAAGTTCTGTCAAGAACTAAACGAGCCTACTTTCCCGTACATCGACATCGGCATTCTAGCATCTGATCATTATTCTCTTGATTATCTAAGACTAAAAATTATGTCAAACATACCTTTTTAGCACTTGAAGCTGATTTCTAAAAGCAAAATATACCCCTCTCATCAGATGAAATAGACACATAAAAAGTAAATAAATGAATAAATAAAGTTTTGTCGCACCTTTTAAAGAATGTAACTGTTACAGTTCTTCCGTAGAAAAATTCCTCAATTGTTTTCAAAAAAAAATTAAAAGTACAAAGTACATCAAAACACATTTTATCAAAGAAAGAAAAAAAAAAGAAAAAAAAAACTCGTCCGTTGATAAAATGTCTCGAATTTCACTTTTAATCCGTTGCCAGTTGTTAAATATAAATAAAGAATAAAATGCCCTCGTGAATGAAACATTTTTGTTACAAAAAAAATCGTCTGCCAAAAATAATAATAATAATAATAATAAATTCAATAAAACAAATGAATAAATAAACAAAAAATCGTCTGCACAGTCAGTCATTTTTTTTTCGGACTGTTTACTCAAAAGTTATTAGGGGTGACAGCTTGCTTGAGCGGTTTAATGTTGAATGAAAAATTGTTCAAATCGGAAATGTAAATACGGGAATGAAGTATCCTTGAAAAGTTCTTTCCAACAAAAAAAAGTTTGTTCAAATCGGACTGTTCATTAAAAAGTTAGTATCGCGGGACCGGTTGTTTGAACGGCTCAAATTTGAACCAAAAATTGTTCAAATCAAAAAATCAAATATGGGAATGAGCTGTACTCGTCGAGATCTTTCCAACAAAAAAAAGTTTGTCCAAATCGGACTGTTCATTCAAAAGTTATTAGGGGGGGACAGACAGACCGACCGACCGACCGACCGACCGACACACAAATTCCCCATCTCAATACCCTACTTTCAAATTTTTAATTTTTCGATATTCATTTTACCTTTTTATTTTTTTCACTTGGCGATATTTTTTTTTGACTTGGCGATATTTTTTAACTTGGCGATATTTTTTGGACTTGGCGATATTTTTTGGACTTGGCGATATTTTTTGGACTTGGCGATATTTTTTAGATGCATTAAGCTACTTTTAATACTTTTTTCGTCTTTCTTTTATTTTTAACGGGAAAGTAGGCTAAAAAATTGATTTTGGCAATAGTTAGAGAATAGAAAGTGTTTATAGTCAAAAACATTTCTAAATTAGGTACATAAGATGTTTTCACCTCACCAATGTTGTCACGAGGATAGAAACTAATAATGGGACTTATTTAACGAGCAATATTTGGAAATGGTTAATTTCAGTGCGATTAATACTGTAAATATATATTTATTTTAATATACCAAGATTATAACATTTCCTATTTACTCAAACATTATTTGTAGCTTGCTATTTTTTTTAGCTTGCATTATTTTTTTTATAGTTTATTCATAACATAGCCATTGTTTACAGAAGTAGCCATTATGTTTATAGATATGCACTTTAGTGTTGGGAAATTTATGAATGAGTTTCACTAAACCACCCTACATCCACAGAAACCAGGGCAGGGCCGGGTACCCGGCTAGTAATTATATAAATTAAAACTAATGAAGCCTGAAAAATTACAGATCTATCGGTACCTGGCTCGACTTTCAGTTCTTTGGCGTTCAGGAGAAAGAAGCGTGACATAGATAAAAAGAAAGATAGTTGGAAAGATACTCGGTTTTTAGTATAAGTAGATAGTTACGGCAATTTTTGACTTAAATTTATTAGGAGGAAATATACCATCAAATTAAACGTGTGTTAGATTTTAATTGGATTTTTGAACTTTTAAAGTTATTCAGCGGTATGCTTTCTATAAGCCGATTGAATTTAAATTCGAAATTTCGATTACTTTCTATTTCAATAATTTTGATATATATTTCCTTCGCATTTGCTCATGTTTGCATTTTTTCTGCATTATTCTATGGAAACATACTTTGGAGAGAACGTTTCGGTGCTCCTCCACTTCTTTTCATTTGATTTGAGTAACGAGCGCATATTTCTTCTGGCCCTCAGTGCTTTCAATTTTAGGGATTTCTAAAGAGAAAATCACGGTGGATATGGAGAGAGTCTTCATATATTTTTGTTTACCTCTTCTTCTGAGGCCATTTCCTGCTGAATGGGAAATATTCATTCAAATTAAAGTTAAAAGGTTTAGCTTAAGATTGATTATTTTTCAGAAAAAGTTTTGAAATTTTTAATTTCTACCTTTTTTGTTAAAATTTTCATGTCTGTACTTTTAGTAAGCTGAGATTTTATAAATATATGCTTCACAATATATGAACTAAAGCTGTAACAAATAATTTTTAAACAAATACGTTTGTGTGAAATTTTGAAAAGGTATGCATGAGGGGTTTTAGGATTGATTTTTGGTACAGTATTTGGTGAAACGCTCTTTCGAGAAACGGGATTTTGAGCACATCAAAATAGCGTTTCAGAGTTTGTATGTACATCATGCAAAAGCAATCAGCCAAATTAATTAGTCTCTACTTTTATTAAACGCATTTTTTCTTTCTGAAATATGAAGTACAGTGAATATCCGATTGTCAGCTGAATATTGTGGCTCGGTGACCGCGGATAAGAAAATACCACATATAATCCAAAAAATAGGTAAGAAACGACACTAGTGTATACAATATGTATAACTATCAATAACACTCGAACATTTATTTAAATTATAGCTAAATATAGCTAAAAATGATGACGAAAATGTAAAAAACATCTTAAAAAGCTAAATACGAACAGTGTTACACTTACAACTTTAATAATAACCCTAATAATAGTACACACGTTAAACATTTAATTGTTCTTGTTTTTTCACTTCATTCAAAACCCCTTTTCCTAGTTTGTAATCAAGTTACACCTAGTTTGTAAGTTTCTTATAGTATCTTGTCACAAAACGATGCATTTTTCTGCTCCTCAAAATATTGAATAAGTCAGGAAAATGAGCGAAAGCTGATTATTTGCTGATTTGAAAATTGGTGCATTTTTCTGCATGCCAGTAAGTCGTCTTGGTAAAAATAAATTTAAAAAAAAGGAATAGCAAAAACAAAACAAAAAGTAAATATAGAAAGACAAACAGATAATCCGGACCGCGGATAATCCGTCCGCGAATAATCGGAAGTTTACTGTATATTGTGAATAAAAGTATGTTTTGAAAAATTTATATTAAAATGGAAAAACTACGCCAATGCTGTTTAGCTTAGTTTCCGCTTGTCTCCATTAAATTAGTAGTCATGTTTGGCTCATTTTTTTCGGAAAAGGAATCCGATAATAAATCAATGTTCTTTAGTGTTCTCACTGTGGTCATACCCAGGGCTGCTCCCCCCCCCCCCCCAAGCTCAATGGTGCAAATCCCCTCCCTCCATTTTTCACAACCCTCTTGTGCTTTTTATTTTTATTTTTACCCTTCTTTTTTATTGTATTTATTTTTTTTTAATATTTATTTATTTGTTTACATATTAAAATATTTATTTAGTTTTTTTAAACTTTAACTAACATTTTTTATATATTATTAATTTTCTAAAAGTTCGAATTATGCGCAGAATAGAATCGCTTTTTTCCCTTTCCAGACATTCCAAGCACACACATGCGCACACACACAAAAAAAAAGATAAATGAATAAATAATAAAGAAGTAAACGAAGTAATTTAAATTAAAAAATAAATTAATAAATAATTTTTATTAAAAAATCAGCAAATAATTTAAATTAAAAAGCAAAAATTAATAAATAATTTAAATAAATAAATAAATTAGTTTAAAAAAATCCCCCCCCCTGTGGGCACCCCTGGTCTTACCATTCGTTGCCACTCGACGAAAGCTCATAATACTGACATTGTAAATATACAACTTACTCGTTTTTATGTGTAATTTTGTAAACTGAGCAAAATTTTACGCATTCACTGTATTAAATGCTTTTCTTAGGAAAAAGAAAGCTTACTTTCAACCATTAAATAATTTTTTGAATGAATTTTCTAAATTGTTTAATGGAGATCAATGTGGGAAACTTGTGAACCGATTATTCGATGCTAAAGCTGCAAGTAAATATCTTCTGAAAAAGAAGAGTAGTTTAAAACAGAAGCTTTTGATGCTGCAATCATAAAATAAATCTATAAATTAGCAAAATGTTAATGCCAGCGGGGTAAAAAAAAATATGTTTAGATTCATTTAAATTTTCCTTTCGGTTTCGCCCTACTGAAAATTACTACTTTTACGTCATAAAATGCATATTATTAAAACAGAAAATCTACTTATGTATGCTTAAACGACAGTGGTGAGTTCTTAGACTTAATTATAAAACTTTCATCCATTGAATTGCTGTAACACCTGATAAAATTTACATTTATCATCATTTCCTTGAAACTTTTTCTTTTAATTCCTGAAAGTATGTCCCGAAGTCCCAGTTTTAATATTATCGAGAAAAACAAATTTATGTGTTTCGTGTCTCAGAAAACTGTACATATTTTAAATTCGGAAAGCGTTTGTGTTCGCTTGAGGAATTTCTTCATATGCTATGTGGAACTGCTTTTAATAATGATTGATTAAATCAGAAGTGGAGTTTGCTTTGAACTCTTATTTAAGTTTAAATTTGGAGGTTTTGGAAACTTTTCTTTCAATTCTGAAGATTGAGTTATGCAGACCTACAAATGAACTATGTTTGTTACATTCTTTTTCCGT
>JAXGGA010020485.1:0-18207 GCA_038373865.1 Uloborus plumipes | reverse complement strand
AGGAAGGGGAATAAATTGAGAGAAAAAAAAAACATCAACAGTAACTAACATGTCTATAATGAGCGAATCCAAATGAAAACAAATAAAAAAACATAGCTGAGAGGATAGGAAGTAGGGTTGCAGCAGAAACCAATCAGAGCAGAACAGGGTTACTATAAGTTGCAGTTATCGCCAAAATGTAAGAATGTTTTAAATATTTATGATATTAAAACACTTTTCAAATCAATGTTATCACTGATTTATGTTACTTAAAACCAGTGTTTAAGCTATGGCTTGGATAAACTTTTGAGGGAGAACTCCCCACTCGAACTTCACTTGCTAAATTCCAACAAGATGACTTCATGCTATCCAACGCTATTTTCATTTGTACTTGTTGCAGAAAAAAAAAAGATAAACACCAGATGAATCAGTAAAGGAGAAAGGATGATCAAAAAAAAAACTTTCAATTAGACTTGTTTGTAATAAATAAGGGAGAACAGCAAGCAAAGCATTTCGCTATAATCAAGCATATTGTTATTCAAAAAGAAGTGCACCAGACTACTACAGACCACATGGACATGGAACAAAAGAACAAAAATTGCTTTTTCTTCAACAGGTGCAATGTGTGTCGGGGGGGGGGGTCACCCCATTCCCCGCCCTCCTCTCACCTCCTCCATATCAAACGACATTCGATTGGGAGCGAAAGTGCTGACCTCATAATTTTCAGTTTCTTTCCGACATCGTCCTCCCCCCCCCCCCTGGAAAGGGCAAGGCTCATCATTAGAATTTTTCTGGTAGGGCAGGGCGCGTTTCAGGGGGAGGAAGGTGGGCAGGGCGCATCCGCACTTTTTAAAAAACGGGCAGGGTGCCGCGCCCTTTGAAAAACGCATAACATGAACGCTAAAAATTCATTGTCCTTTGTAATGACTTTCTTTTCTTCGTGTATATTTTAATTACATTCTTTTTGCTTTGGGGAAGGATAGCATCATTTTGTTGTAACTAACTCATATTTCAATTACATTCTTTTTTTTCAGGAGTGCGACGGATTTTCATTTCATTCTAATTGCAATAAGTTCTAATTAAATTGGTTTTTCTCTAGGTAGATGAACTTTCACTTGATTTTGATTGAGCAATCAAGATTGCTCAATGCCAGACGTTTGTCAAATCTGTCTTTGTGATTGCTAGATAACGAGCCACGTGATACTTTGCTGCCTCTCCAGTGAAATTCATTTTTGTGTTTTTCTTTTTCTTTTTTTTTTTTTTGCATGTATATGTTAACTTTTATTAATTAATGTTTTTTTATTGATATTTATGTCAACTTATTGATATTTTTAATGTATTGATTTTTTGTTGCTAGTTTATCTTGAATTTGTTTTCCTATAGGTTATTATTTAATTATTGAACTTTAAACTCTTAGCTATGGTGGTTTTTTATGGTTTTAAAGCATATTTAATAAATTAGTTTTTCTCTTTAGAGGATAGAATTTGGAAGAAGTTGTCATTGTTTCAGGATTTTTTATTGCTTCATAGGATACGCTTAAAGCTTAGGTAAAATTATGTGTGCATGGCACATACAAGTTAGCACAGGGATGCACAATAGGGTGAGGTGAAAAAAATAAAAATCAAATAAAAAGTAATCTTGCGCAAAGTCGCCTTTTGTAGAGATATTTCATTGTGTAAAAGGATTTTTACAGCAAAAAATATTTTGAGGGTTCACTTTTGCCTTGAATTTGAGCTATTGCTTAAAAACTGGAAAAAGTAATAATGGTTTTATAAAAATTTAAAAATGTGATATAATGGAACAAAAGAGTAGGCCTTTTGAGTAAGTTATACACTGTATGCACTCATTTCTATCATTAACTATACTTTAAAGGGCCACGCTAGCCTTGAAATGAACCGAAACGCTATTGTAATGCTAAAAGCTTTGTAATGCTTTGTACTTAGAAAAAGCATTTAACATCATTATTTGTAAAAAATTCTTTTCATATTAATTCTTACTACTATGTTATCCGCACAGGCATATTGTAAAAGTAAGTTCTAAAAGCGTTTCTTACATCATAAAAGAAAACTTGATCTTTCAGTTAGTTTATCAACTTTGAAACAAAAAGTGTAATTAACATATATGTATGGAGAAAAAAGGGAAATTGTAAAAAAAAATGACAGAAATCTAGCTTACAATAAGTTACAAAAGTTACACCTCAAAGCTATAGAAGTTTCTAAATAATATCTCGTGATTTTCTGCCCTTCAACTGTAACCACAATGTGAACAACAAAATACCTTTTTTTTGGTTTATTATCTTGAATACTGAAAGTGTTTTTGCTTAGTGCCTATTTATATTGTGGCATGAGATTTCTGAATAAAAAAACTTGTTTTCTGTCGATTTACGATGGCGAGGTAGTGGAATTCGATTGGACAGTGAATATTTGTAAATCTGGATTTTTATTTCAAAGCTAAGCCATGAACCCTTTAAGTGTCAGATGTAGGAGCAATCGCAGCCTCAACCTACTAGGGGAATTTCAGATAGATATTGGAAATTTGTGATACTTAATGGCATACATTTACTGTATTTTGAATTGTTAGGTTTCCAAATTGCTAGGTGTCATACTTAAGCAATAAGATGATATACTAAGCACTAGACTATATGCATTAGACTAAGATTTGTCAGCAACAGTTAGCAGTTTAACCAAGAGAGATGGATTTATTAGAGTCACATAAGAATCCAGTAATCTTTCTGCACACTGTAACACTAACTCTGAACATTTTCAGTAGTCAAGAAAATAGTAGAACTCACATACCAAATTGTGGTTTATGGTTTCCAATGTGGTTACAGTTTACGGGCTCCTGAACTAGGAGAATTTATTTATCAACATCTTTTGTTTCAAAGTGATGGTTATGCGTGTTGTTGCAAGTTTCATTTAATGTAGAAAAAAACTTTTATTACTTCATTTTCCTATATGTAGGGGAAGATTAATTTATATGAAACGTTTTTTTTTACAAATAATGACTTCTAATAATTTTTCTCTAAGTACAGAGCATTACAGTTCTTTTTCAATTTGACGCGAATTTGGTCAATTTTGAGGCTTGTGTGGCCCTTTCAAGTATAGTTGGTTATAGAAATGAGTGCATGCAATGTGTAACCTACTCAAAAAGGCTACTATATTGTTCCATTGCATCGCATTTTGAAAAATTTTAGTTTTGATTAAATCATTATTACTTCTTCCAGTTGTTAATCAATAATGCTCAATTTCAGGGAAAAAGCGGATCCTCAACATATTTTTTGCTGTAAGAATTGTTTTACACGGCAAAATATCTGAAAAAGGCAACTTTTCCGCACTTACTTAGCGTTTATCAGATTTTGATTTTTTTCACTCCATCCTAATGCACAACCTATGGCTTGCAAGATTGATATATCCCAAAATATTTACCATTTTTTACACTACTTTAATATCAAGGTTGAATATTGGCCGATTTTTCTGACATTTATTATAAACACTTGCAAACTTTTTTTTGCAGAATCCGCAAATTCAAAACATGTTATAGAATGCACATTAGTAAAAGTGAAAGGTATTGCCCATCTTAAAACAAATGTTTTTCATTAAATAGAATGTTAAACTATGACTTTTTTCGTAATGTTTTAGTACTGTGTTTTGCTTGTTTTTTGTTAGCACAAGCAAAATAGGCTTGGATAATTTTAGTGTATTGTGCTTATAATGCATCTTATAACATTTGTTTGTGGGTCACCATTTTTATGATTATTTCCTAAATTGTACAAATTAGGATTTTGTACAAGAGTATTTTTTTGTTTTGTTTTGTTCTTGTTATTTTAACCCCCCCCCCCCCTCCTCCAAAAAAATCAAATCAACTTATTGTAATAATTTAAAACATACTTTAAGGATAAATTGTTCTTTTCCAACTAAAATAGGTTTGCTTTTTTCATTTTTGAAAAAAATACAAAAATGTTTTTTTCCTTTTTTTAAATTTCACACACACACACAAAAAAGTAAATATTTTAACAAAAATAAATTGCCAATATTAAACTTTCACAAAAATATGCAGTTATAAGATAAAAATCCTGAATTGATCTGTGTGTCTGTTTTTTGGCCTTAAAATTTGCCTCTTTGAATGCAGTTGTTTGTGAAATTGTGCTTGGCAGTACAAGTCGTTTAAGTTTAAATTAATGGTGCTTTCACTATTTATTTCTAAATATACATTTCATGAGAAAATTTATGTACTTCAATAGTATTTTATATAAATGGTAGTTACAATTTTTTGTGCATTTGTAATTTAATGTCATAAAATAAAACTATGTTATAAAAAACATAATATAATGTTATGTAAGTATAACATGAAATTGGCTATATTCCCCATGCACGGTAAAACTGAATACATTGTGCATTGTCGATATCACTGAAAAACATTTAACAGTATCATATCATGATATTAATATGTATAATTAAAACATGAAATTATTGAAAAATATAATATTATGTTAGGGAAATTCCACAAAAGGTGGTCCAGACACAATGAAATATTTTTTTTACCTAAAGTTAAAACAAATTTTTTAGACTAAAGTTAAAGTCCTTCTAACCAGAGGACTTTAAAATTGACAAGTAAATGAAGAAATTTGTTTTGAAAGAATCTAAACTTCCTGTAAACCTTCAAGATTTATCTGTTTTGATCTGCTCATGTATTTGTCTAAATTTTGGACGTCTGATCCCCTATTCAATTTTAATTCCACAAGCCCGCAAGAGCTCTTATGAAAGTTTTCACCCCATTGCAAGAACCAACCTCTTCCAGCAAACTGTTTCAAACATGGGTAACAGTACTCCTTCCTGTAGCAATGCTCCATGATTTCAAGATTAGCTTGAAATTTGAGATGCTTAAAACAATAGATGGTGGTAGTCCTTTGTGCAAAAATTTAACCAATCTACATTCACCATTTTAACCCATTCCCTGATTCAAGAGAAAAAATGTGTTCTGTTGCAAAGTGAACGCACCGTATATCACTTATCAGTTCCATTTTGCTACAGCAATAGTGTTGCTACAAGGGGGGGAGCGGTCCGCCCCAGGTGTCACCCGCCTAGGGGGGAACAGATAAGAAAAAAAAAAGAGAGCTGTGCTAGAAACGCGGTGACGATACAGAATTGTTGGAAACAGTTTGGAACCAACTTCTGTGGACGAGCCTGCATCGGCGGCGACAGTGGTTTTAACACAAAGCCCTGTGCTGGCCGGGCCAGGGAAAGGGAGAACTTGAAGAGTTTCATCATCTTTCTTGTGAGCCTCTGACTCTCCTTTGCTTAACAATACATATTAAATCGAGAATCATAAAAACAAAAGGAAATAAACCATGTTAAAAGCTCACATAAGCACTTGTTTTGGCTTTACATCACATCGAACGCCTTTTTAACGCAAAATTTTGAGCTTACGCACAGCCATCTTAACTCACTTTAACTTATATATAGAAGGCTGTGGCTTATGGGTGAAAAAACTCAAAGATAACGAAACACTGTATGAACATGAATACATAAAATAGTTCCTTACGAACAGGATGTAGTAATGGTTAAATAAAAATAAAACTTACTTGTCTGGATGAGATTAGCAAATGTGTGGAACAAAATGATTCGGCATTTAAAGTCTCGTTATTTAGTGCATGAATTCTTGATTGCTTCTCATATTTTATCAGATTATCATTTTTAAACTCCCGATCAACACTTTCAAACTGAATATTCAACGCAGTGTAATGTCAAATATGAAAACAACAGCAGCATACGCACTATTGGAGAGATACAACAAATGCATTCGACATTTACTTGTCAGAATTCTTTGAAAATTCTTTGCATGCTACAGAGAAAGTAAATTGTTCCATTTCAGAAAACCACGTTCAATAACTATACTTGAATAACTATTTTCAATGTGTAGCTTCAAATTTCTTTTATAGCGTTGAACGAAAACAACAAGGAAAACAAGTAAAGAGAGCAAATTAGCTACGGTTAAGCCCTATTTCTGGCTGATTCTTTGATTGGTTACTGTAAATGACGTCAGACTTGAAATGAACTTTACTTAAATGACGTCATTACTGGTATACAGTCACAATGCGGCAAAAGAAAAAAGGAGCTAATACCTTTGATCAAGTACTTTATCAAATAATACAACGTTAAAAAGCACAAGTGAGCAGGAACACTGCAGACATCTATTTCAGTTTTACGAGAAACGCCTTTTTCAATGCAGAAAATGCGAGTTATATATGAAAAGACATCAGCTCACATTTTTTTTGCATAAAATAGGGCGTTCCCGGTAACGCCGAAATACGTGTCTGCAGTGTGTGCTGACGAGGAATTGTTTGAAGCGAAAGCTAATAAGAAACCGTATTTTATTCGATGTATTTTTTCCTTTGACGGAATGTAATTAGTACATTGCCTCCTCTCTCCCCCCTCCCAAAAAAGTAGTTCAACAATACCAGTATTCTGTCAAAAATGTTAAATATGAGGAAAAAATTTTGATTATAATTTCTTATCGTTAGGTTACAAAAAATGCTAAATTAACCTAGAACAAAAGAAAAAAATGCCACGAGAATAGCAGGCAAATATTTTGATGTTTCAA
Organism: Uloborus plumipes; assembly: GCA_038373865.1. Lineage (NCBI taxonomy): Eukaryota > Metazoa > Arthropoda > Arachnida > Araneae > Uloboridae > Uloborus > Uloborus plumipes. Next base: position 11,628 of record JAXGGA010020485.1, on the reverse strand, counting down.
TGAATCCTTTTTCGTTGCAAAAATAAATCTTTACTAATATTACAAAGAGGAAGGGTGATTTTGTATCTTAAATAATCTCCGAAACCATGTACCTATTTGAAAAACATTTTCGGCATATGAAAGGTACATTCTCAGGGAGTAACAAAGGTTATAGTTCGAAAAGATTCGTTAAACCGTTCCTTTTTTATTTCAACTTAAAGCAATTTTTACATAAATCACCAAAGATAAGGGAAAATTACCAGCACATATTAATGTTATATAGCACTAGAAATCGAAAAATATTCTGCTTCCCCTCAGTGGAGTTTTTGACCCAAAACTCTGCAAATGCATAACTTTTTCGTCTAATTTTTTAGACGGATGTTTTTTTAATTATCTCATACAATGATTTGTTTGTGATTTCTATAAACTTCCTAGAAGATCCTGACAAAAAAACGAACATGAACAAACCCAAAAGAAAAAACGTAAATTTACTTCATCCAGTTTAAACCTATTTTAAGCAAAATGGGGCAACTTTTTTTTTCAAATACGTTTTAAGGGAACCTTAAGCTTTACTTTGATACCCGAACTTGCGTCCGGAAATGCCCGGAACCCATATAAAAACCTTTCTTTTTAAAAAATTTACTGAAAATAGAGCGATTTTTTTTAAGTTGTGTAAAACACTATTAAAAAAATATTTCCCAAAGCAAATTCTGCATGGATTGCACATCATATTAAAGTATACACCTTCGTCTTCCATATTCATTAGTGTTTTTTATATAATTTCGAAATAAGCCACCGAATACAGCGCCTTGAATGTAAGCAACAAACGAAGCTTCCAAGAAAACAGCAGCGCAGATTCCACATCGACTGAGTTTGAAGCATTCGTAAGGGTCTTAATCAAAGTGGAAGGGGTTTTATGTTGTATATTATGACGTAGTGTCTTATCGGCTGTCCGAAAACGAATAGAAGTGTGAGATTGACCATACTTTACATTTTCGACTTTTGGCCAGGATTTTCACTCAAATACTCCACTGTGCGGCGTGTAGTTTGAGTGGACGACGTAAGCGGAGACCAGTGTAATGGGGTCTCGATCACTGGGAGTAATAGTAACAAGAGTAGCCTCAGTGGTGAGTAGGGGGGGGGTGTTGGGTGGTGAAAGTGGGGGATAGAGCGTTTCACATGGATTGCTGGGCCCCCATAGGCATGACCACTCGTGATTCTGTCATTTCTATAGGAGGAGTAGTTTGCAAGTTCAGGAGTTTTTCTGCCACTTTTCAAGTGAGTCTCCTGGATGAAAATTAGGTCCGGTGAATGGTCAAGTACGAGTTGGCGAAACTCAGCGAGATGGCCGAGAAGCCCATTGGCATTCCAAGATAACAAAGAAAAACCAGAAAAGGGGAACAGAACCATTACGGGGCGACAAATGACTCATCGGCCTCCGTAAAGGCCTGGAAGATGATCCATACTTTGTTCAATGGATCAGGCTCGCTTTTGAGCAAGGGGAAGGTGTTTTTGATAACTTTTAATATGGCTGGTATATTGAATCTGTTGAACATGCCAAGGATCTCCCTAATGGAATCCCCTAGCGATGGTTCACCTGAAGCGGTGTTGGGCTTGCAGCTGGCACGGCGCGACTGACTCGTTTCCGAGGGAGTCGAATTGCCAGCTCGCGGAGCAGGTTTAGCGGGGAGGCTGGGAGCCTCCTGATTGGCCTGCTTCGAGACAGCGTCGGCGTACGAGCGCTCAGGGTTGGCAGGTTTGGAATTGAAAGTTTTACGGGGGTTGTGGGGGTTTTTGGTCGAAACATTAGTTTTTGACCCCTGAGTGCTCTTGTGGGTAAACTTTTTAAATTTTGGGCATCCTCTGTAGGATGCAGGATGCAGGATGGGGGCCCTTACAATTGGCACACTTGGGTGCCTTGAGCTTGTCCCCATGCGGGCATTCGCTGGTGAGGTGCTCTTCCCCACACCGAATGCAGCGAGGTGTCATAAAACAGCTGGAGCTACTATGATTATAGTTTTGGCACCGATGACACTGCGTCGGCCCCTTACGCGCCTTGTAAGGCTCAATCGTAACATATGTGTGGAAGAGTTCCTCCACATCATAGATCTTACCAACTTCCACCGTATGATTAAGGTGGAGTTGGAAGATGGGGAGGGGGATAAAGCCCTTTCGCATGAGTTGGGACACTTTACTCACGCTAAAGCCCTGCTCCTCGACAGCCCACTTCAGGTCTTCTTTGTCGGTCGTTAAGGGTAGACAGTTCACAACGACCTGCAGAGGCTTCTGTTGCCTGGGTAGATGTACAAAGTGCTGGATCTTCTGATCCTGCATGTGTTGGGAGAGGGTGCGGTGGTCAGGGGAGGTCTCCGGGAAGACTCTCGCAAACTGGCCAGCAAGTCGCACCTTGAATTTCGCCCCCGTGTCATCGCTCAGCTTTTTAACAAAGTCAGTGCGGTTATCAGGATACAGGGCCAATATGGGCTTAATTTTCGTATCCGATTCAGTGATGGGGGTGGAGGCCATGGGCAAGGAATTTTCCTCGGCGATTTCATGGGTATCCATGTTATCGCCGCCCTGGCTTAGAGGCAGGAATGTGTTTGAGGTATTAACCTCACTTTTACTGGCTTCTACTTTAGTAGTTTTAGCTGTTTTGCTGGGGGCAGAGTACCCGTCGGCAGTCATTTTTCTCTTAGATTCTTTGGCTTTATTAGCCTTAATTGCTTGGTACCTATTAATAGTTACGGGGGCCACAACCAGCTCGTCAATGGAGAGAAGCAAACTATGCTCACCCTTGGGATCCAACGGGCAGCCTGCCTCAGCTCATCGACGACGCTGTTGAGCTCAATCACCCAGCGGCAGTATTCAGGAGGGATGCCGATCCTCGCCCTGAATCGCCCCTCGCCCCCAATGCCGGTCCTCGCCCTGAATCCAACACGCAGCCTCTTCAGAAGTGCATCTATCTCCGCCGTAGCTCCCCGGTAACTCAGGTAGTCTGCCGGATTTAGGTTTCCGTAGAGGGGGGGGGGGATCGCTGCATCGTTTCCTCCATGCTCCTTGCCGTGGCGAAGAAAGCATCACATTCCTCGATGAATAATTTGTCATCGCCATCGCAAAGCAATTCCTTCTACGCACGAGGGGGTGAAGTGACTAGTTCAGTAGACTCAGATGAGCTAAATAAACCACAGTTCCCTAAATGAAATATTTTCCACCCAAATAAGACTACTGATACCCGTCTAAACGGTTCTGACCGTCTTTATTTGAACTCTCCTGTAGAGATGGGTAAAAGATCCCGGAGTTGTGATTTTGAACCTGTTCCACAGTCGGAGTCGGAACTGGCAGTTCCGGAAGTGGATCGGAACTGATAGCTCCGAGAGGCGGCAGCGCCATCTGTTATCGTACGAGAGCTTTTTAGAAGGGCAACTACCAAATTCCGATCACTTCCGGAGCGGTTCCTCGAACCTGTTCCGAGGCGAACTGTTCCGCTACCACCAATCAGCGTTGAGTATTTCATCATGACGCAATCTGTTCCGAGTGTCTGATCCCGGAGCTGTTCTTTGCACCTGTTTACGTAATCAGTTCCGATTCAACCAATCAGCAGACAGGATTTGATAGTGGAGCAGATCCAGCGGTTCGGAGTTGTTCCTTGCACCTGTTTACGTAATCAGTTCCGATTTAACCTATCAGCAGCGAGGATTTAATAGTGGAACAGTTCCAGCAGGTCGGACCTGTTCTTCGGAACAGGTTCAGTGCTTAGATGTTAATGGCGATATTGCTCTGTTTCGCGTTATTCAGGCCCGTTATTTGGGGATGGTTTTAGTTGTCTTTTGATAAAATAGAAACGGCCTGACTGGCGGATTAGAGGGGGGGGGGTAGGGGAAAGGCATGCAATTCCCAAAAGGACAATGATGATGACCATATACCATTATTTTTTTTATTTATTTCTCCACAACAAAAATAATTTCTTTTAAATTATTTCTGGGGGAAAAAAACCGCATTAATGTACAACATTGAATAAAATCACTTTGGTTTGTAATAGAAGTAATATTGCAATCGGCGGTCAGTACGAAAGAATACGTAAAACTCATAAATTTCGAGATCAACTTCATTTAGGGAGGTCATTAGGTCCGTCATTTAGGAGGTCGGTGCAGGGGTATTGCCCCCCCTCCCCCTTCCGTTTTTTTGGTACAATTTTGCATTGAGTTTGCATACTTTATAGCATAGCAATTTAATGGATGCAGTTGAAGGATATGACCATATGTGCAGTTCAGAAACTAAAGTTACTAGTTTTAAAACATTTTATACCATGGAAAATTATATTGTATTCGTCATGGTGTGTTTGTGGGGGATGATGCTTTTCTAATATGTTTTACATGTTTGTTTGAATAAAGCAATATTTCCCCGCATGTTTAGTGTTTCTTCTTTGCATTCGCTAATAACATAATTATCAATTCTGTCTGTCAATTGCGGATTCATAATTGTCACTCTGCATATGCTTGAATATCAAATTTTTCTTATTGTAAAATTGGTATCCACTACTCTGTTTGCGATGCTGCTTTGCAATCAGAATAAATTAATGTCTGTGAGAAAAATTAAATACTAGTAATAAAATTCTGCTATACATACACCGCAATTAAATGCAATGCGTGTCAACCGAATATCAATCAGAAATTGAGAAAAAAAAATTTTAATTCGATCTCACTTCGGGAAAAAAGACCGATTTATTTATTTTTTTGAAAGAAAAATATCTTTTAAAGACGCACTGATATATAATTATATGAACTTGCCAAATTTTTTTTTTAGGGGAGGGGGTGTCCGGAGCGGAGCAGGTTTTTAACCTGTTCCGGCTGCGGAACTACTTCTCCCATCTCTACTCTCCTGCCCTTCACCAAACATGAACGGCTTTTTAAAAACACTTCGCACTCCTAAGTTCAAACTTGGGAATTCATCCTCTTAAACTAATATAATTTTAGTCTATCAAAAAACTGTCAGTCAAGAGCGATGTTCTGAAGTTTAAGTTTTTCCTTTCAAATATTATTATTATTTCTTTTTCTTTTCTTTTTTTTTTTTTTGTGTGTTATGTTCGGGGTAAATCTTCACCACGATAGCAGTTTGGTAACAAAATCTCACTTTCGCTAGAGAGCGCTGCTGTTATCTGAATTTGTTTACACTCCGTTGTCTGGCGTTTTACAGGGCATTTAAATAAGGATCTCCTGAATAGAAGGAAATTTAAAGCTGCTATTGCTATGAAAACTGTTTAGAGAAGCATACAACCACGGAGTAGAAAGAAGGAGAGAAATGTTCTACGGATGCTCTAGTTTGAAAGTGGCAACGAATTCTCCCCCGCCGCCAGAGGACGCTAGCTGAAACGTTCCCTATCTCCGACGGGAATCAATGTAAATGATACTGAATCTGTCATCTTTTTAAATGCTGCTATGGGAAAGAAAAGATTTTTTTTTTGAACTGGATTTTGGTGTAAACCATCGATTAACATTATGAACTAAATATGACTTTGATCCCACTGAAATTTTGCCGTATTTTTTTAAGAAAGATGTTTAATCGACGGCATCTAGCTACTAGCCAAATTCGACATATATGCGACTGTATGTGACATTTGGGCCGTGGTGGCCCGATCGGTAAAGCATCGGACTCGTGTCCGGAGGGACCCGGGTTCGATACCAGCCGATCAAAGATCCACCGTCTTGATTAATGGTGGCTGGGAGGCGTTAAAAATGTCGTGGTCACAAAGTCCTCCAAGTGAAACGATACCTCTGGGGGTGCTGGGCGTAGGGTTTGCTCGACCCTAGGTTCTGGTTCAAAATTAAGAACAGAGCACCCTTCAGGGCCCTATCCCGGTTAAACCACGAAGCTGTGGTAGGTACGGGGGACCCTGGAGGTGTGAAAGGAAATGTATGTGACATTTTCTTTGCATTGTACGATATAATTTTTGCTGAGAATTAGTTCTCTAAATTGTTGATAAATTAAGCATGAGGCAAAAAATTAATTATGTCAGAATTTAATTTTGATATTAATTAAATATATTTAGTAGACAAAATAATTATTAGTTTAAATATATTTATTAAATATATTTAGTTCATAATGTTAATCGATGGTTTGAGCAAAATTCCAGTTTAAAAAAAATATTCTTGCCAACAGCAGTCTTTAAAAATGACAGATTCTGTCAGATTTGGCAAGTTGGTAAGTGCATTCGATTAAACCTATTTCTCAAAGAATACGGCACCTATTTTCGTGGGATGAAATTTATATTTCATTCACAATGTCAATCGAAGATTTTCACCAAAATCCAGTGAAAAAAAATTTTTTTTCTTCCCCATAGCAGCATTTAAAAAGATGACAGATTCAGTATCATTTACATTGATTCCCGTCGGAGATAGGGAGCGTTTCAGCTAGCGTCCTCTGGCGGCGGGTGAGAATTCGTTGCCACTTTGAGATAGCAGAGATTTAGCTCCTCCTCTTTAATCTCCTTGCATACAACACTCTGTTTCACCCTACGTTTATTATGTATTTGGCATTCGAAGCGTTTAATTTTTGCTTATGAAGCAATCCTTTTTAAAACCTAAATAGATCTGCTGTCACTAGGTAAACTTGGTGAAGAGCTTGCTGATTTTTTTAATTTATCCATTGCATAGGTGCGCACAGGGGGGGGGGGTTAAGACTAATTTATTTATTAATTTATTTGAATTATTTATTTCTTTTTAAATTTAAATTATTCACTGTTTTTTTTCAAAAAAAAATATTTATTTTTATTTTTTTAAATTTAAATTATTTCTTTATTAATGTTTTTATTTATTTACTATGTGTGTGTGCTTGAAATGTCTGGAAGAAAAAAAAGCGATTCCATTCTCCGCATAGTGATACATTTAAAAAATTAATGATATATAAAAAATTACAGTTAAAATTAAAAAAACAAATAAATAACATTTAAAAACATAAATAAATAATATTTAAAGAAATAAAGGGTAATACTAAAAAAATAAATGATATTAAAAAAAAAGAAATAAAGTAAAAAAGGGGAAAAATAAAAAGCACAAAAGGGTTGTAAAAATTGGGAGGGGGGATGGGCACCCTGCTCATCCGAAATGAAAATATAAACTGTTTTTACCAGCAAATGCATTCATTTTTCTGTCATGTGCTGTGCAATCGGTGTTTTTTTTATTTATTTTTTTTTGTACATTGTTTTTAAAATTGCTGTTCCACTTATTTGCCCTTGTAAGACTAGAAATGATTTTAGCTAGCTTTTGTCAATATTATTGTCAATATGTACGTAATTTAAGTTTGAAAACAAAAAAAAGAATAATCAAGTAAATTAATAATGATTAAATGATACGTTAAAGGATAACTTAACTTTCCCAACAATTACTTTTCCTCTTATTACTGGTTTCCATCACTTTTAGCAGATTTATGAAAGGTAGTACAGGTAAAGAATTTTTTATGAAAGAAAAAAAAATCAGAAAATTTAATAAGGGGATGCAAAAATAAATACGACATTGATATGTTAAATTTACAGTGCAAATAATGACGTGTGTGTAACTAATTCGAATAATATTTTCAGTGGCCATCATTACTCAAATATTTGCATTAAGAAATAAATTAAAGAACCTCTTGAGGGTTTAGTTGTGTGAGGTAGCGCCATCTCTTGAGAGTCAAAATAAGTAAGAGTTGGTAAGAAACATCATGCATCACTAATATATTTCGCACAAGACAACCTTTGTATCATGGGCCGAGGGATGTAGGGGGAGGGGTGTAGGCTATATCACTTACTAAAAAGCATATTTTTCCTCTTTTGAAAATTACTGAAATTAATCTTCTGAAGGTCAACCATATCTTCTTCAAAGATTACTTTTTCCCACTACGCTATTGAAAATAAAAGCGATAACTACTAGGAATGGCAATTTCCCACACTAACCCCTGCCCAGAAAGCAGCTTGCCGCTAGGCTGAGCTAGAGTCCTACGTATTCATATAGGACTCTAATAAGAACCAATCAAAGCGATTGTTTTCATTCCTTATGCTTGGAAGAATAAAATGCGGTTTATATGCTCTTGACAGTCCGGCTAAAATTTATTGAAAAATATTGTGTAATTGTTTCATCGATCTGGGTAAGGTAGCTTTTTTGATGAGTTTACTTATATCTTCTGCTTACTGCTATATTTATTAATGTAAAAATCGACTGGTAAAATGAACTTTCAGGCTAAAATTATAGACATTTCATGTCCCGCTACAGTGTGTCTTTTATCACTTTGATTTGTGAAACATTTTTTGGCTCAGAAGTTCTGAAAACTTGATGCCGAATTTTGAAATGACGCAAATTTTATTTACTGGCGGATAATTTTCTCATTTTCACTTTTCAAAATTGTGGAATTGCCTTCCTGAGTGAATGATTCATTTTAGTTTTTCTCATATGATGGTGTTCAGTAGTGTTTTAGTATGCAAAATTTCAGTTATGCCGAAATATTTCAAAATAAAATTTTGAAGTTTGAAAATTTTAATTTATTTTGATTATTTTATCATTAGAAAAGAAAAGGACAGAAATAATTTTCTTTAAGGAGACACACCTGACATTCTCACTTGCTAAATAGTTGATTAACTGGTGTCTTTTGGCGATCAAGTGAAACTCCCAAATGCCTATGTATAAATCCCCTTTTTTTTCATTTTTGATTTTCATATCAAGTCATTTATATTTCTTCCACTTCATTTTAAGTGTAAAAAGGATCTGCAGTTCACATCAGTTAGTGTTTTCTATTTTGTTACATGATAAGAAAGGTTGTTATTATTTTCAAACTTTCTTACAAATCTAGATCACTATGAAATTAAGAATCTGGATAATAATGATATTTTAACTTTGATTGTTTAAACTTATGGCATAATTTTTTGCCAATCTTCTATTCCTCATTCTGTAATTTGCTTATGTTCTATCTGTGTTTGAATCATGAGTACTAGCGCTGACTCCATGGGGCTTTGGGTTGTAATAATTTGTGTGTGTGTCATTTTTTAGACAGAGAATGACTCAAAAAAGTACAAAGTCCTTGTTTATTGGAAAAGCCAATTTCTGAGGATCTTATTCAATAGAAAAATGGAACTTCAAAAAGATACTTAGTGACGTGACCTAATTCAGAGCTTCGCTACCAGTGTTCCTTGGCACACTGGTGTGCTGCTACAAGGTTCATGGTGTGCCGCGGTATTTTCAGAATTTCACTAAATTAAGATCATAGATGTATTTTACCTGCACAAAGTTTCAGAAAGTGTGCAAGACATAATTTCAAAATTTTCTGGGGGGGGGGGGGGAGTATACTTAATGCTATTTTATCGGAAAGCAACAAAAACTGCTCCCAATTATATGCAAAAGCATTAATTTCTCAAAGCCAGGGGAAAGGAAAACACCTTTTAAATGACGATCCAGGTGCAAGAAATCGGATATAATGTTGCTATTTAAATTAAATCCTAAAACAAAAAGTGCACCCTAATGGTGAATTACTTTACCAGCTTGTGTAAAGGAATCATACGGGGAATAATAGGATCTGGTGCAATGGTGGTCAGAATATCGCCTGTTTCTTTACAACACAACCAGAATATGAATTAATGCTGTTTTGAGTGACATTGAAAAAATGTTGGTTGATAAAAGGCAGATAAAAGGAAAATGTTCATTTCACGTCTAATGAATCAACAGATATCAAAAGTGCAAAATCACTACTGTGCAATTTGCTGGTACGGACTGTTTTCAAGATTGTTAGGTTTTTTTGCAAATATAGTTTTGTCTGTAAGCAACTTCAGATAAATATCTAAAAAGCAACAGGATCCCGGGGTACAACTGTATGAGTGTTTGCAGTTATAGTGGCAAAAAATTTCGAAGAATTCATAGGGTGCACTTTAAATTTGAAAAATCAATATCCAAGTGTTTAAGTCATTTTCTGCATTGGGAAGTTCTCATGGTGAATAGTCTGTCAGAGGAGCTAAAGTCGGTTTTAGTTGAAGCCATAAAAACTTAAGGCCACTTAATTCTCGCCTTTTCACTGTAATTTCTAATGAAATAAGCGTATATCCTCACTCCCTACTTCTTTTAGCAGAGGATTGTTTACTTTTGAAAAGCAGGAGATCCTGACAAGAATTTTTGAGTTGTAACACGTAGCTTAACCCCCCGGCGGTCCGGCAGTTCCAGAATTACATGTTAAATGGACATGATACGCCGTCCAGAACTGTCAGTGGGTTAAGCTTCTGCTGTTTCATAACTTCCCAACGAAGTGCAACAGTGTACATGGCTGTTATTTTTGAGAGTCATAAAGAATTTAATCGAAGAATGGAAAAGGCGGGAAATGGAATTTACTTCCATGTATGGGGTAAGCTAAACAAGTTTAAATTACGACTCACACACATCCTGACAAAAGCTATTGAATGTAGAGTTAGAACATTTGATTACACTTCAAGACAAGTTTAAGCACTATTTTAAGTCAGCAGATATAGAACAGTACTGCCGTGCTAAGCAGAAAAGTCGTATCTGCACTGCTTAACGAAATTGAGTTATCGCCACCAGATGGCTCTATGTGACGTATTGACTGAAAAGCCAAATTCCATATCCACAAATTTTTTGTCTAGTTAAGGACCTAGATAGAAAACACCATGTCATATATTGCTGGTTTGTATAAATTATATACAACAGAAATATGAAAATGGCATTTTCAAGGTTCAAAATTCATAGTGTTCACATTTTTTTGAAAAAAAGGGCAGGGTAAATTTCTTAAAGAGGGCACTTTTCAAGGAAAAAAAGGGCACTTTTTGCGGAGGTAAAAGGCACTCGGGCATATCTCCATTTTGGGAGATAAATTTGAGGTGTTGAATTTCAAAGTTGTAAAAATAAATAAATAAAAGGTCTTTGCTTCTTTAATACGGAAAAAACTCGCCTCCCCCCCCATTGTGCCACCCTGGGTTATAGTCCATTGAGCTCATACGTAAATACGACACTGTTCATCAGTCGGAACGACTATTAATCTTTCACCGTCTTCTTCCGTCTTTTGGAGGATCAGGGCCGGTGGTCAATTGCCCCCCCCCCTCCTGGTTTTGGAAAATTAATGGGCTTGGCTTTTGTTGGTTTTTGGTATAATTTTCATTGAATATGTACTCTTTTGCCGCCCCTGCAAAATTCGAAATGAGTCTTGCCTCAGGAAAAAGGGGCGAATGACAGGGAAATAAGGATTAAGGAATCTCACAATAGTTAGTGTTTAACCTTTTCCTACCTATATATTCATGAAGAAAAACAACTATAAAATGGTAAAAAATGTCATTTTTATTCATATACTCATTGTGTTTTTTTTTTTTTTCCATAGATGTTTGTGAGAAAGGTTAAATATTTTAAAGTCAAAGTTGTAAAAAATCAACCATTAGAATTTTTCTCTCATCCCCACCTCCGATACAGTTCTTAAATCTGGCAACCCTGATGGAAAGCCACAACTACAACCCCTAGAACAGTTCTATTTTAAAAAGTGTGAGGATCGAGCTGTGGGTGCATTGGCTTCAGTTCTGCCTCAGCCCTGGCTTACAGGCCGTAACTCATTGCACAGCATTCTGCTTATTCTGATATTTTATTTTCCTACATCCCATAAGGAAGGGGAATAAATTGAGAGAAAAAAAAAACATCA
>JAXGGA010020484.1:0-18209 GCA_038373865.1 Uloborus plumipes | reverse complement strand
CATGCTCAATTAATGCGTAGCACCTTATTAGACATAACTCAAATATTTTCAGGTAAAACTCATCTAAAACTACGAATAACTAACATCAAGATGAGCTTGCAAAACTGCTGTCGCATTCCACGCATTACATTTTCTATTTCTATTTCTATTCTAGAAGTCAATAAACTTCGACACACATGAGGACTGCGTACTATGCGCCTTGCCTCCACAGATAGTACAATACAGATTTTATTGAAGGAAAGAATTTACAGCACAGAGAAGGAAGTTACACCCAGGGCAAAGGCGGGAATCGAACCCGCGCCTCTTGAGATTACAAACTGACGGGCAGACCCACTGCGCCGTTGAGGCCCCCACGCATTACATAAACTAAAAAAAAAACATAAACTACATTGTTGCCAAATACAAACTAAAAGTAACAAATGAAAATTCAAGGCTTTACAGTTAACAACATAGCTCAGTTCCTACGGAATGAGTTTTTAGAGGTGACCTAGGGCGGAATTCAAGTGAAACACCATTGCAATCGCTTCGAGGCGATCGCAAATTGCAGTCGCTACTGGAAGTTGAATTACATTAGAACCGCATCTTGTAGCGATTGCAACGTATCCAAATTTGGGAATTTGCGATTGCATTGGTGAGTTGCGATCGTCCGTGTTTCACTTGAATTCCTGCCTTAAGAGCTGTTAAAAATTAGTTGCGATTCCATTATCATGTATTCTTAACATTTCTTTGTCTGGACCTGTATCTTCACTTCACTGTTGTACATGCACAACATTTGCTGCAAACTCGTTCTACAGTTCAACCTGGTGCTGGAGCGTTTAGGCTGAAGGGAAAAGCATCACATTGGGTAGTAAGGATGCACCGATAATTCGGCAGTACCGATTAATCGGCCATAACCGGCCACTTTGCCGATTATTAATAATCGGCAAAATTGGGCCGATTAATCGGCTGAAAAAATATTTTCAAATATTATTCTTCAAAATATACCTTCACTAAGAAAAGATGATGAATAATTTTATTAACAGTAATAATAACCCTCACAGTTGATACATTTTCATACTTTTAATAAATATACACATTGAAAATGTTGCAACATTTTTCATGAGGCGATAGTTTTCTCCTTAACACAGTACTTTTAGACAACCTCTAATTTTCATAAAGAATAAAAGTTTTGAATTAAATTGCTACGAATTATTTAAAAAAATTAAATTAAAAGTACTCCTAAATTGGAGTGCTCACTACAGACCCCCCCCTCACCCTTTTTTAAATTTTTATGTCCAATTAACATAATTAACAATGCGTCAATGTAATATTATTGACAGTAATATGAAAATTGTGGTTCTAAGAAATTTGATAAAACATTGAAATTATTTTGTGAGAATTAGGAAAATGGGAAAAAAAATCTACTCTCAGAAATAAATTACTGGCTATTTCTATGCTCGAAATTGTATAAGAGAGGAAAAAAACAGTGATAGAAAATTAGTAGAATTAAAAACAATCATCCTTATCATTAATCGGCTCAGCCGATTAATCGGTAATCGGACAATTTGCTTATCGGTGCATCCCTACTGAGTACGATAGATTTTTAAAAGTACCAGTAATAAATCCATAGCTTCCAAACTTCTCGAGTCGTTTAGGAGTTACCTGAATTTCTATACTTTTTCCTTAACCTCTCTAATAAAGTAAATACTTCCCGAGTTTCCTTCAAACCAAAGATTTTTTTTCTTCTGGATGCGTTTTTATCTCTCTTATTTTCAAGTATAAAACCAGATGATTGGCATTACTTCTAGCAACCCCATGTCTGAAAATGTCTTTTTAAAGTTGTTTATATATATTTTTTTTTTAAATATTGGAGGCATCGCATATTACATACAAGTCGAAATACAAAATGAAATTAAGTGTGTCTGTTATATTAGAAATAAGAAAAAATTGTTATATCTGAGAATGCAACGGCTCATTATTTTAGTTTCATACCAAGAAGTGAATCACTAGTTCTATATTAAATCCAATAACAGTAATGTCATACATTTTAAAATGCTCAAAAAAATCCTTTAATCGAGTGAAAGCTAAATCCTATTTTTTTGCGCGCTCTACTTGAAAATGTCTCTCCTATTGAAATTATTTGAAGCAAATTCACTTCTTAGATCAGGGAGTCGTATGATATTGAAATTTTCTCATTGAGTTAGTAATAGTAACTGTTTCACAATTGCTGAAAATCACTTCAGCAAAAAATCTTTTAAACTTCACATTAAAAGTTATTAGGAGAGATAAATGGAGACAGACAAACTAGGGATGTACCGATAAGCAAATTGGGCGATTGCCGATTACAGATTAATCGGCTGTTGATAATAGGCCGATTAATCGGCAAAGCCGATTAATGATCAGGATTATTATTTTTAATATTAGCAATATCACCACCACTTTTTGCCCCTTCTCTTACAATTCCGATTTCAGAGATAGTTACGCATTTATTTCTGAGAGAAGATTTGTTTTCATCATTTTCTCAATTTTTCCAAAATAGTTAAATTTTATCAAATTTTGTTGAACTAATATTCATATTGTAACGAGTCCGTAGCACCTTCAACTTTCCTAAATGAGCATTCCAATCTTGAGGAAGTAACTATAAATTTATTTACAAGTATGTACACTATTTACAATAGGAGCAAGAAACAATTGCTAAACATCCAGCAATTAGTTAGCAAACAGTACACTGTACTCTCAACAGTAACTCAGCACCACGTATCTAACGTGAACAGTAATTAAGAAATTACAAAAGCAAAACAAACATTCGCCCAATAGCGAATAAAACGAGTCACCAGAAATCAAATCTGAAAAGAACTCACTGACTGTGTTCAAGGCCAGCTATTTATACTCTTAAGGAAACCTCTACAACGTTCTAGCAAAATCCGGAGTGTTCCGATTCATTCATAACTTAAGCAATCCATTCAAGAAACTTCTAGTATAAAAAGAAAAACCACGCGAAAATGTCTTCACGCTTATTAAATGTAGGGCAAGTGTAAAAACTACAAAACGTTACAAGGCCGGTATACAAGTGATAAAGGTGATATCGTCAGATACTTTTGCAACATGACGTCAGATAAAACTAAAACTAATGAAAATGATGCAAGGCAGGAAAAACAACAACTATTTACAAGATTTGTAACATTGCCCCCTTCCCAAGGACTGCACGTCCCGGGCATTACAATCCCCAGAAAGGAAGCAAGGGAAAATTTACAGGTGCACACATTACATGATGACCAATCACAAACATGATAAACAATAACAGTGAGAACATGAAAGAAATAATAACATTGATAAAGAAATATTACAAACAATTAAAGGCAAAAGTTATTTACAAAATTTACAAACAAATTACCATGGTAGCTTTAGATTTACTTTAGGAACTATGGCCATAGTATGGGGAAGCCGATCATAATGTACAACTCTGGGTTTTGAATGTGATGACTGCTGGATCCTCACTACGACGTCGTTCAGCCGGTGGAGGACTGTGTAGGGTCCATCCCAATGCGACTGCAATTTGGGTGATAGACCTTTACGTCGGATGGGATTCCATAGCCATACCTTGTCACTTTCTTGAAAGTCATGGCCAGTAGACCTTGTGTCGTATCGGGTCTTCATTTTCTCCGTCGCGATGTTGATTCGCTCCCGTGCGAAGTGATGAACGTCTTCCAACCGGGCCTGGAGATCCCGGACGTACTCCTCAGGCGATGAAGGCGCATCAGGAGGGAGACCGAAGACGAGATCACAAGGTAGCAGAAGCTCTCGGCCGAAGAGCATCTGTGATGGGGAATATCCGGTGGTCTCGTGGACAGCACTGCGGTAGGCCAGCAGGAACAGAGGAAGCTTCTTGTCCCAATCCTGTTGATTTTTGGAGACCATAAGCGAGAGATTATTAAGGATTGTCCTGTTAAATCTCTCCACCATGCCGTGCGATCGTGGGTGTAGTGGCGTCGTTCGAATTTTCTCAATTTTGAGGATTTTACATAGGCCCTTAAATACAGCAGAGATGAAGTTTCTCCCCTGATAGGAATGGATCTGCAAGGGTGTCCCATATCTCGAGATCCAATGCTGGACTAGAGTTTCTGCTACAGTAGTAGCTTCTTGATACGGAATGGAATATGCTTCGGGCCACTTGGTAAAATAGTCAATGGAAACGAGGATGTATTTGTTCCCATCAGTAGTTTTCGGTAAAGGACCAAGAATGTCGATCCCGATTCGTTCGAAAAGAGCTCCTACGTTGTAAAGCTGTAGCTTCCCGCGGCTTCTTCTCTTCGGTCCTTTACGGGCGGCACAGGCGTCGCAAGAATGGCACCACTTCTCCACGTCATCCTTCGCCTTGCTCCAGAAGAAGCGCTCTCGAACCTTGTGGAGGGTTTTCAAGATACCAAAGTGTCCTCCTGTCGGACTACTGTGCAATTCCTTTAGAACGTCAGGAATTCTTGATCTGGGAAGGAGTAACTGCCATTTAAATGCTTTGCCATCGTCAGATTCCCATTTCCGATACAGGACGCCATTCCGCAACTGGAGAGATTTCCATAGAGCCCAGTATCTTTTCGTTTCAGGACTGTAGATGGAAACGTCTTGCCAACTAGGTCGCCGACTGTTCTTTTCCCGTAACTCTATGATAGGCTTTAGGTCTGTGTCTTCAAGCTGATCTTTTCTTACTTGGTCGTCACTCCATGGATCAGGATCTGAAGAAGATGTAGCAGTAACTTTACAGGCAGTAGGGATTGTCGTCCCGTACTGTTTCTCTATTCGGGAGCAATAATGGCAGTTCTCGGAACAAGGTCTTCTTTATAATGCGTCAGCATTACCGTGTGACAAAACTTTTCGGTGCTTAATCTCGATGTCATATTCCTGGAGCAGGAATTTACGGCCGTAGAGGTAATAATGGAAATGTTCTACAGCTTTAACTATGGCGAGCAATTCCTTTCTCGTGACACAATAGATTCGCTTCGACTTGGATAAGCATTTGCTCCAGTAGGCGATAACATATTCGTTACCGTCTATTTCTTGAGATAAAACAGCTCCAACGCTCTCATGGCTCGCATGAGTGTCAAGTATGAAGGATTTTTCAGGCTGAGGATAAGAGAGAATAGGCGTTGATGTTAAAGCCTCCTTCAGCTGTAGAAATGCATCCTCGCATTCTTTGGACCATTCAAATTTTTGTTTGCTCTCCGTCAGCTTATGCAAAGATCGTGCAATGTTGGAAAAACCCTTCACAAACTTCCTGTAGTACGTGCAGAGCCCCAGGAAACTTCGCAGCTGATGGACATTTTCAGGGCGGCTCCAATTCTTGACTGCGGATACCTTATCTGGATCTGTTCGTACACCCTTAGGACAGATAATGTGACCAAGGTAGTTCACCTCACGGCAGAACAAATTACATTTGGACGGGCTTAGCTTCAGGTTGGCTTCATTAAGCTTTTGCAGCACCTTCCTAAGATTAGCCAAATGTTCCTCAAAACTGCGTCCTATGATGATGATGTCGTCCAAGTAGACAAGACAGGATTCATAAGCAAGTCCTCGTAACACTGACTCCTTAAGACGCTCGAACGTGGCTGCTGCATTGCAGAGGCCGAAGGGCATCACTTTAAACTGCCACAAGCCTTGTCCGGTTGTAAACGCTGTCTTCTCTCGGTCGTCGGGGTGTATCTCCACCTGTCAGTAGCCGCTCTTTAAATCCAGCGTCGAAAACCACTTGTGTCCGGAAAGGGTGTCCAGAGTGTCATCGATCCGTGGAAGAGGGTAACTGTCCTTCTTGGTGATGTCATTCAGGCGTCGGTAATCAACACAAAATCTGGTTGAGCCGTCTTTCTTTCGGACCAAGACGATAGGGGATGCCCAAGGACTGGATGAGGGTTCGATGACGTCATTCTCCTGCATCTCTTTTACGAGGATCTCAACCTCTTCCTTCTTGGCGAACGGTAGTCGTCTTGGATGCTGCTTGATAGGGGGAGGATCTCCAGTGCCGATCCTATGCTGCGCTAAACTCGTGCCACCAACATCTTCGGGTGTAGATGAAAACACCTGCTTGAAGTCGTCCACCAATTTTCCCGCAGCGTATCTTTGATCCTTCGATAATGCTGCACTCCCAATTAATTTCGAAGTCAAGGACTCGGAAGACACAGTCTCGGAGGAATCAATTCTTCTGATGATGCAGTTTACGGGAGTACAAGTTGCCAACACTTCTCCTTTCTTAATATTCCTCGGTCTTTCACTCACATTGGCGACTCTCACAGGAACTGCATTCCTTGAAAGGTCCACAAGCGTAGATGCCACTAGTACTCCTTTCGGGCTATTATTCTGGTTAGGATATTCAATTAGGCCGAATTTAAAGCTGTTGTTTTCCTTGACGGAGCCAGGTATTAGTACTTCTGATCTGGGGGGAATCAATAAATCTGTTTGGGCTATTATTTGATGAGCGGATTTTTAGTTATTTTCAGCATTGAAAATTTCTATATCTTCCCTCATCGAGTGCAGCTCATTATTTTTAAATTCGATAGAAAAATCAAATTTGCTCAAAAAGTCCAGTCCGAGAATGAAGGGATCTGTAATGTCAGCGACGAATGCCGTATGATGGTAAGTGGCACTTCCGAACATTATTTCTAAGTTCACTTTTCCTTCAATCTCGATTTTTTCACCTGTCACAGTTTGAAGAGTAACGCAGGGCGGCGTCCATAAGATCTTGAGTCCAAATTGACGAGCCACATCAGTCCTAATGATGGTAACGTTGGTTCCTGTGTCCACAATCATTTCTCAGGGAAACCCATTCACATATGCGTAAATGAGGAGACCGTTGCAGCCGCCACTTCTTGAGGATATCTGGAAAACTTTGGGATGGGGCTCATTCCAATTTGGCGACCTCCGCCCAGCGAGATTGCCATTGCTTAGTTTTCCTGAGCTGGAGAGGAAGAGGTGCTCTTCCCTCCTGTTTCTTGGCGGGCTTCGCAGTTCCTTCGTACGTGGCCCTCACCGCCACATTTCCAGCACTTCAGCGGTTGTCTACTTTGGTCCTTGCGAGCCGTAATCTTCTTCAGGGTCCCCGAGATCTCTTTGATTTATTGCTCAATTTCCGAGAAGCGAGTTGAGTTCGAATCCTGGGCCCTCACTTCCACGCCCCTGATTGAATGGCGATCCTTGCGGGATGTTTGCTGTGCAGCCTCGAACTTCATTGCGTAGACCAAACCGGATTTAAGATCTTTAATGTCCGCCATCCGGAGAGCCGTCTGAATTTCTGGATTTCGCACTCCATCTATGAAGTAGTTCAGGGCCAGGTTATCGCGAACACCCGAAGGACAGTCCGAGAAGGCGAGATGGGAAAGCCTCTCAACATCTGCTGCAAAAACTTGCAAAGTCTCACCAGCCCTCTGGGATTTGAGCTGAAGTTGGCTGAATTCTTTTTGGCATGATTCGCCAAAGCGAAGCTCTAAGGCCGATGATAAGGCTTCGAAGTCACTGTGCTTGTCCTCTGGGAAGGTCTGTAGTATATCAGCTGCATCCCTTCTCGGCGAGGCTGCAAGTTGGCAGGCTTTCGTGGAAGAGTCCCAGAAGTTTGCTTCTGCAACGATGAGGAACTGCTTCTTGTAAATATTCCACGAGGTCTTCCCGTCAAATGTGACCAGTTTAATGGATGGACGAGAAGTTCCAGTTGTAGATACACAGTCACTTGAGTTGTTGCAGGATGCTGATAACTTCGATTCAAGTTCTTTAATTTTCTTTTCCATATGGTTTTCTACTGTGGTGATTCGGTTCTCAACGCGGTCAACTTTTTCTTCTAGAGCCTCCACTTTATTTTCCATATTGGTAAATTTACTTTCCACCAAACTTTTCATGGACGTTAGATCGCTCTTAATTTCTTCTTGACTTGAAGTTATGCTAGCGGTTAAATCACACTTAATTTCTTCTCGACTTGAAGTTATGCTAGCGGTTAAGTCACTCTTGAACTGTTCCTGATTAGTAGCCATAGTCGCCATATCATTCTTTATTTGCTCTTGATTAGTAGCCAGCTCATTCTTTAATTGTTCTTGATTCGCAGTCATGTCACTTTTAACAGCATTGATCGCATCAAGGAGTTGTTTCAGTTGTTCCTCCATTGCTCGAGTAATCACCATAAAATTCCGAAGTCAAAAAGTCATCAGGAAGAAAAGTCCAAGTTCACAGATAATTCCAAGAAAGTCCTTGAAGATGCCCCACGTTGGGCGCCAAAATTGTAACGAGTCCGTAGCACCTTTAACTTTCCTAAATGAGCATTCCAATCTTGAGGAAGTAACTATAAATTTATTTACAAGTACGTATGTACACTATTTGCAATAGGAGCAAGAAACAATTGCTAAACATCCAGCAATTAGGTAGCAAACAGTACACTGTACTCTCAACAGTAACTCAGCACCACGTATCTAACGTGAACAGTAATTAAGCAATTACAAAAGCAAAACAACCATTCGCCCAAGCGAATGAAAACGAGTCTCCAGAAATCAAATCTGAAAAGAACTAACTGACTGTGTTCAAGGCCAGCTATTTATACTCGAGAACGAAATTACGACAATATTCTAGCAAAATCCGGAGTGTTCGTTCATTCACAAACTTACATAATCCATTCAAAAATTCTAGTGATAAAAAGAAAGAAAAACCACTCCGAGCGAAAAATGTCTTCATGGTTATTAAAGTTAGGGCAAGTGTAAAAACTACAAAGTGTTACAGGGCCGGTATACGAGTGATAAAAGTGATATCTTCAGATACTTTTGCAACATGTAGCCAGATAAAACCAAAACTAATGAAAATGATGCAAGGCAGGAAAAACAACAACTATTTACAAGATTTGTAACATTGCCCCCTTCCCAAGGACTGCACGTGGGACATAGTACAATCCCCAGAAAGGAAGCAAGGGAAAATTTACAGATGCACACATTACATGATAACCAATCAACATGATACAAATTAACAATGAGAACATGAAAGAAATAATAACATTGATAGAGTAATATTACAAACAATTAAAGGCAAAAGTTATTTACAAAATTTACAAACAAGTTACCATGGTAGTTACAAATGTAGGGCAAGTGTAAAAACCACGCGAAAATGTCTTCACGCTTATTAAATGTAGGGCAAGTGTAAAAACTACAAAACGTTACAAGGCCGGTATACAAGTGATAAAGGTGATATCGTCAGATACTTTTGCAACATGACGTCAGATAAAACTAAAACTAATGAAAATGATGCAAGGCAGGAAAAACAACAACTATTTACAAGATTTGTAACAATATTTATCTGAATAAAATTACAGAAACACAAAAGACATAAAAATCATTTTTAAAAAAATAGAGGAAGCTGCCGTGAGCACTTTAATTTAGGGGTGTTTTTAATTTAAATTTATTTTTCAATTTTAAATAACCATTTAATTCAAGAATTTTAGTCTTTGAAAATTGGAGGTTAATTAAAAGCATTAAGCTAAGGAGAAAAGTATCGACAGATGAAAAATGTTGCAACCTTATCTATATGTGTATATTTATTCAAAAAAGGAATATTAAATTATTAAATCATTTTTGTCCAACAGAGAGGATTATTTTTTGCATTTCATTCTTTGAATTACTTGTTTTGTTTTTACTCACTACTAGGGATGCACCGATAAGCAAATTGGCCGATTACCGATTAATCGGCTTTTGATAATCTACCGATTAATCGGCTAAGCCGATTAATGATGGGGGTGATTCTGTTCAATACTATTAGTTTCACCATCACTGTTTTGTCTTTTGATTTTATGATTCTGAGTTTTGAAATAGTAAGTTATTTACTTCTGAGAGAAGATTTTCGTTTTTTTCCATTTTCCTACTTATCCCAACATAATTTGAATTTTTTTTTAAATTTCAAAGAATAAATATTCATATTATTGTCAACAATATTACATTAACACGTTGTTAATTATGTGAACTGAACATGAAAAATAAAACAAGAAGTTCTGTCAAGAACTAAACGAGCCTACTTTCCCGTACATCGACATCGGCATTCTAGCATCTGATCATTATTCTCCTGATCATCTGAGACTAAACATTATGTCAAACATACCTTTTTAGCACTTAAAGCTGATTTCTAAAAGCAAAATATACCCCTCTCATCAGATGAAATAGAGACATAAAAAGTAAATAAATGAATAAATGAAGTTTTGTCGCACCTTTTAAAGAATGTAACTGTTACAGTTCTTCCGTAGAAAAATTCCTCAATCGTTTTCAAAAAAAAAAAAATTAAAAGTACAAAGTACATCAAAACACATTTTATCAAAGAAAGGAAAAAAAACTCGTCCGTCGATAAAATGTCTCGATTTTCACTTTTAAACCGTTGCCAGTTGTTAAATATAAATAAAGAATAAAATGCCCTCGTGAATGAAACACTTTTGTTACAAAAAAAATCGTCTGCCAAAAAAAAATAATAGTAATAAATAAAATAACACAAATGAATAAATAAACAAAAAATCGTCTGCACAGTCAGTCATTTTTTTCTGAGCCTGCATTTCCGCCATGTTTGTGGAGTCGGAGTCGGAATCAGAGTTCTCACAGAAGATTATTCAGAAAAGTACTTTGCAAACATTATTTATCAAAACCATTTTTTTACAAAGTTAGTTTGAAGGAAATCCGACTTTAAGTTCCAGGATCAACATTCAACTTAAATTCCCCGTAGGCGCTAATGTTAAATTTTTTTTCTGAACGGTTCAATATTGAACGAAAAATGGTTCAAACCAAAAAGCGAAATAAGGGAATGAACCTCTCCGAGATCTTTCAAACAAAAAAAAGTTTATTCCATTCGGATGGTTCACTCAGAAGTTATTAGGTGGGGAAAGGTTGCTTGAACGGTTCAATGTTGAACGAAAAAATGTTCAAATTGAAAATTTAAATACTGTAATGAAGTATCCTTGCTGAGATCCTTCGAACAAAAAAAAGTTTATTTAAATCGGACTGTTCACTCAAAAATTATTAGGGGTGACAGCTTGCTTGAGCGGTTCAATGTTGAACGAAAAATTGTTCAAATCGGAAATGTAAATACGGGAATGAAGTATCCTTGATAAGATCTTTCGAACAAAAAAAAGTTTGTTGAAATCGGATTGTTCACTCAAAAGTTAGCATCGCGGGACAGGTTGTTTGAACGGTTCAAAGTTGAACCAAAAATTGTTCAAATCGAAAAATCAAATATGGGAATGAGTTGTACTCGCCGAAATCTTTCCAACAAAAAAAAGTTTGTTCAAATCGGAATGTTCATTCAAAAGTTATTAGGGGGGAAAGGTTGCTTGAACGGTTCAATGTTGAACCAAAATTGTTCAAATCGAAAAATCAAATATGGGAATGAGTTGTAATCGCCGAGATCTATCCAACAAAAAAAAGTTTGTTCAAATCGGAATGTTCATTCAAAAGTTATTAGGGGGGAAAGGTTGCTTGAACGGTTCAATGTTGAACGAAAAATTGTTCAAATCGAAAATGTAGATACAGGAATGAAGTATCCTTGATAAGATCTTTCTAACGAAAAAAAAGTTTGTTCAAATCGGATTGTTCACTCAAAAGTTAGCATCGCGGGACAGGTTGTTTGAACGGTTCAAAGTTGAACCAAAAATTGTTCAAATCGAAAAATCAAATATGGGAATGAGCTGTACTCGCCGAGATCTTTCCAACAAAAAAAAGTTTGTCCAAATCGGAATATTCATTCAAAAGTTATTAGGGGGGGACAGACAGACCGACCGACAGACCGACCGACACACAAATTCCCCATCTCAATACCCTACTTTCAAATTTTTAATTTTTCGATATTCATTTTACCTTTTTATTTTTTTAACTTGGCGATATTTTTTGGACTTGGCGATATTTTTTTTAACTTGGCGATATTTTTTGGACTTGGCGATATTTTTTAGATGCATTAAGCCAATTTTAATACTTTTTTCGTCTTTCTTTTATTTTTAACGGGAAAGTAGGCTAAAAAAGGGGGGGGGGGGGGTTGAGCGCTCTCATTTAGAAGTACTTTCAATTTAAATATTTCAATTCTTGGTAGCAATTTAGTTCAAGACTTGAAATTCTTTGAGAAAATTAGAGGGAATCTAAAAGCACTATGCTAACTAATGAGAAAAGTATCGACACATTAAAAATGTTGCAACATTGTCTATGTGTATATTTATTCAAAATTGGAGAATCTACTTATATTAAAAACTGAGTATCTTTCTAACTATCTATGTCACGCTTATTTCTCCTGAACGCCAATGAACTGAAAGTCGAACCAGGTACCGATAGATAGGTAATTTTTCAGGCTTCATTAGTTTCAATCTATATAATTATACGATTTTAATTAGCGAAGATATCAATTAATAAGTAGTCAAATTTAAAGCGATTAAGCCTAATAAATGATTAAACTTCCAAGACATTTTTTCTTACCGTTGCCATTTTGAATTAAAACGTTAATTAAATTATTGAACTATTTAAAATTCCAAGATATTTATTTCTTTCCGTTGCGATTTTAAGGCAGGAATAATTCAAGTGAAACAAGGACGATCGCAACTCACCAATGCAATCGCAAATTCCAAAATTTGGATTCAAGTGAAGCGAATTCACTTGAATTCGACTTACAGTAGCGGTTGCAATATGCGATCGCCTCGAAGCGACTGCAATGGTGTTTCACTTGAATTCGGCCCTAAATTAAAACGTTAATTAAATTGAACTTTTTAAAATGAAAGAGTGTTATTTTTTTCCATTGTCATTTTAAATACGTGTTATAACAAAGTTCTAACAATTGATTTTATTCTAATTATTAATGACATATTTTTTCTCAGGTACCATTTTGAAAATGTGTTTTTAAATAAAATTGCAAATGCTGTTTTTAGAAGGGACTTTTTCTGGCTGCGATCCATAAGTAGTCAAATTTAAAGCGAATGTTTAATTAATAAGTAGTCAAATTTAAAGCGATTAAGCCTAATTAATGATTAAACTTCCAAGACATTTTTTTCTTACCGTTGCCATTTTGAATTAAAACGTTAATTAAATTATTGAACTATTTAAAATTCCAAGATATTTATTTCTTTCCGTTGCGATTTTGAATTAAAACGTTAATTAAGTTGAACTTTTTAAAATGAAAGAGTGTTATTTTTTTCATTGTCATTTTGAATACGTGTTATAACAAAGTTCTAACAATTGTTTTTATTCCAATTATTAATGACATATTTTTTCTCAGGTACCATTTTGAAAATGTGTTTTTAAATAAAATTGCAATTGCTGTTTTTAGAAGGGACTTTTTCTGGCTTCGATCCAAATATTAAAAGAACTTTTTCGTTTAGAATTTTGCAATTAATTTTACCGGAAGAAAGCGGTTTGGAAATAATTGTTTTTGGAAAGGAATTTTATTTGTAATTTAGGGAGAGTGCTAAGTATGCGCTACTTGACATCGTCTTTATTTTTGAGGAAGCATGTGCAAATAATTCGATTGATTCTTTGATGCAGGAAAGCATTTTAGCGAGCCGCTTTAGCGGGGAGTAGTTTATTAAACTGTTCCTTGGTACTTTAAAGGCGAGCCGCCTTGGCGGCGAGTAGTGAATTGAAACTTTCCTCGCTACTGTAAAGGCGAGCCGCCTTGACGGCGAGTAAACTGTTTAAACTTTCCTCATTTCTTTAAAGGCGAGCCGCCTTGGTGGCGAGTAGTTTTCTCAAACTGCCTTCACTACATTACAGCCCGTGCAACGCCGGGCTACGCAGCTAGTTATTTTATTAAAAACGTTATATTAACTTGAAGATTATTATTACTCTCAATAAAATTGTTTATCATAGTTTCTTAGTAAAGGTATACTTTAAATTTACCGATTATTAATAATCGGCCAAGTAGCTGATTACGGCCGATTAATCGGAACTGCCGACTAATCAGTGCATCCCTACTCACTACTACATGGTATACTTATGTTTGCAGAAATTAATTTATTTCTTGTTTATAAATTTATCCATCGTAGTTTTTTGTTCAAGCATACTTGAAGTAATTTTATTTGACATAACATTTCCGCCTGTTGATCAACAAAATTTGACTGATTAAAAATGAAATGAAACAGTTATACTTTCGTATTCCTGCTTAAAAGCTCATTAGTTTAATAGAGGATTACCTTTTAATATACCAATCAGTTTCCACATTGTATGAACTATTTGCATTGTTTTTACTTTGTACACTTTCATACTGCATGTTATTGTAAGGATTATAAAAAACTACATTTATTTACTGTCAATAAAAATATTTATCATGGTTTCTAGGTGAAGGTATACTTTAAAAACATATTTAAAAAATATTTTTTTCGTCGGTTAATCGGTAAGATTTTCCCGATTATTAATACTCGGCAAAGTGGCCGATTATATGGCCGATTTATCGGTGCATACCTAAGACAAACCAATAGGTCTACCAATACCTATTTCAGCCATCTATATGAGAAGACTATCATATTTTACGTTTATTGAAATACTATCGTCCTCGCTTTATCGGGTAAAGGATAAACGAATAACCCGCTTACACGAATAAAATATCTCGGAACCGAATATTTTCCGTGCCGTTGACGCGACGTTAAAGATCCCCGCTTACTCTAATAATATTTCTTGAAACCGACAGTTTTCGTTTTAAATCTTGTGGTGCTACAAAATAAAAGTAAAGATTTTTAAAACATTTGGAAAGTTCAATATTTTAGTTCCAAGTTGGACTAATTTGTATTGAAACTTTATGCACCATCCCACTTCTTACGTGGTTAAAGTGACCCCAATGGACAAAATAACTGAAAATTAGCAAAAAAACTCATATTAAATACTTTTTAGAACTACAGCGTGGACGACGGTTAATTGAATCAATTGTTAATTGAATCAGCCGGTTTAATGAATCAAATCGTCAAAAATAGTACAATATCCAACTTTATTGAATCACCCGTTTATTGAATCAGCCGCTTTTTTATATCAAAACTGTCTTGTACAAACGTGATCCATATAAGTGGCGACTACTGTAATATTTTTTAATTTATTGTACTGAACTTGCAGTTAAGGAGTTTTTCTTCCTTCTAATGCGGATCGTTTTTGTTCGTTTCCGTCTAATACCAATAGATGCCAAAACACGATTAACACTTCTATGTATCTGTCGTACACCTAGAAGGATTGAAGTGACAAGTATGGCCCCTTCCGATTTTTTTGAGTGAAATCTTTACAAATACGATGGAACTTCGGTACAAGGGCGGATCCAGAAAAGTTCCAAGGGAGGTGCGAAGGTGCAATTGATGTATTTTTTCTTACTTGCCCATTTTTTTTCGCCATGCATCCGTGTTAACATATGTTGGTTACAAATATTTCAGTCTTCCATTTCGAAAAAAATCGAGATCACAGCCCCGCATCCCTACCCTTTCCCTTAATACCACCAAACATCAACTAACATTATCCTTTTTTGAACTTCAAAATCTAAAAACTGCTGGAGAAGAGCCCCTCAAGGGAGGGGCGATCGCCCCCATCGCCCCTCCCTTGTATCCGCCGTTGCCTCTTGGATCCGGGGCCCGTAGCATTTTGCCAGCCCTGCCACCCTATTGTTACGCCCAGGCCCGTCAGTTAAGGGGACAGGGGGGGTGGCAATTGCCCTCCCCCTGACTTTGAGAAATCAATGTATTTACATATAAGTGGGCGGGGGTTTTTATGTTTTCCGATGAAATTGCATTGTGTTTGGACTCTTTGCCCCCCCCCCCCAGGAAAAACTTGAAATGATGTCCCTGGTTACGCCCCTGCGTGCTGGTGCTGTCTTGTTTCCATTTTGAACTTCCTTGTGGGTACATTCTTCCTAGCTCTGGGACTGCACCAACAGCACAAAGTGTGGTGGCTGTCTCCTCTGGGTACAAGTGGGATTTCTCATAAAGAGCTCTTTCCGGAAAACAATTAATTGACAGAACCATAAGCAGTAGAAATCTCAGAAATGGTTTATGTGAAAGTATATCGGTAGCAAAAAGTGAACTAAAAAGGTAATGTAAGCTTAGAGAGGTTCCTGTAAATGTGTGTCAATTTAGAGAGGTTTGTATCCACTGACATTGACGTAGGATCACCCATAGGAAAAATAAATGTCGGCTTACAGAGGTTGTCGAGTTACCGGAGTTCCACTGCATCTTAATGTGTGAATCCAAGTTTATGTGCACTACATTTCAGAGTAAACAAATTCACACACCAATTAAAATCCTTGCTTAAATTGAAAACCTGAATTATCATTTCCTTTTAGGTAGAAAGTCAAAAAGATATGTGCCTCAGAATTCTAGATCTCGAAGAAGAAATTCGGCAAAAAGACGCCACCATTAAAGGCCTTCAACAACAATGTGCTAAAAAGGTAATACACAAGCTGCAGCTTTTTTTTTTCTTTCGTTTCTCTGTATAATTTGCGTTTTTAGTGGCAACTTTATGAGAGTGGAAAATTCCTGTTACTGTTTGACCACGGATGCTGTGGATGTGGAATTGGCAAGAAGTTAGACGAGTCTATCTGCAGCAGAGGAGAAAAGTAAAAATTTGATGCTCGTGTTTGTTCATTTTAATATGATTTTGTCATATTTAGAGGCTAACCCACATACGCAAATGAACTACTTCACTTTGCCCCGCGTGTACGTGACAAATTCCATTGAACATTTGAAATCAAAGCATGTCAAATATAAACTAAATAAGTGCGTCACTGAACGTCAGTAGATCTCAATTAATACTTAAATTAAATAATTTCGAGGACTTTATCATTTTATAATAACAAAAAAATATTTTTGATAAACTATGAAATATTACAGTATGTGTAACAAATTTTGAAAATTACTTGTATTATTTTGTCGTTGATCCTTAGGGCTACTTATTTTTTGAATAGAATCAACTGTATTTTAAGGCACTAAGGTAAAATATTGCCAGATAAATGATACTGCAAACTGTAAAAATATTTTACTATTTCACTTTTTCCCACATTCCCTTACTTATCCTTAAACGCACATTCTACTACTAAAGTTAAAATTTACACCGACATGATATTTCTGAAAACACCTTCATTTACTCGAAACTGTTAGAACGAATTACACGACTAAGAGGTTAGAAGTTCTTTCAGAGAGCATTCCTTGGCCACGACATTTTTTCTAGATCTTATTTGATATTAGGCCATGCTAATACTTTACGAATTTTATTTTATCAAGTTATACTCCGCTTGTTTGATGTAAATCCAAAACTCGGGGGGGGGGGGGGGCATATCGGTGCTATGGTGTTTTATGCTGTAGATAAACTCTCCTATCACATTCCGCTGTTTGAATTTAAAAAAAGAAAAAGAATTCATAACGTGAAGCATACCGAACTGGCCAAAAATGTGCCCATTGTTGATATTGCCGTCTTTTTTAAGAATTCTGCTGTAATTTTACATTTTAATGAGTCTTTGGTCATTCTTAAAGACTTGATATATTATTATTTGATGGATTATTTTGTATACAATGGAGCTTTTCATGATGATTTTTTATTTGGATTTTAAGAAAATTAATGAAACTTTTTATGTTAGTTAATGGACATTTTCCTTATTAGTCAGACTATTTTGCTTTCTAGTTACTAAATTCAATTATTTTCAGGATCATTTTGCATTTTAACGTTGTTGTTTTTTAAATACAGTGAACTCTCATTTATGCGCCGGCCCAAGGGACCAACAGAAAAAGGCGCATACGTGAGAGAGACGCATAAGTGAAAAAGCCTATTTAAAAGTCTAAAACGCAACATAAGTTCTAATGAAAGCATGAATAAGAATGTTTCTATAGAAAATGGCATATTACTACGGTTTGGCAACTGCCGTAACCTAACTACAATGATAAGGAGAAAACAAAAATAGTAGCACAACAACAAACATCACAAACTAAATTGTGTACATTTTACGAAAAATTCGGCGCATAAATGAAATATTTATCTTCTGAGCGACGCACAAAAGAATGAAATTATCATTATATTACTATGGAATGTACAAGGCCACTGAAAATCGTCGTATAAGTGAAAAAGGCGCCTAAATGAGGCGGTGTATAAGTGAGAGTTCACTGTAGATACAATTTAATTTTTAATTTCAGAAAGACTGCTTCAGTCCAGGTTTGACAAACACATACATGCTTCGTTTTATTACTTTAGGCGATAAGTTTTTTCAAACGCGTCAAATGTTCTCTGTTATGATTATTTATCCCCCCTCCC